>CAUJNA010003423.1:601733-609233 GCA_963377175.1 Effrenium voratum
CCTTTGTCCTTTGCCCGAGCTTGCTACTCAATGCTGATTCGCGTGATCAGGTGGGACCATTCCTGGATGCCGCTGGCCGGGCGTCTTGAGAAAGCCTGGCTTGCCCGTAGGCTTGCGCATGGTTTTACCTGCATGCATCAACTGAGCAAGTACTCGTACGAAGCACGAATCTAGACGTATGATAGGTGTTGTCCTACCCCGATGCGTATGGGCAGAACTGCAGATTTATTGGGGCTTCTTCCAATCGGCAGGCTTATCACAGACGCATCAAGCGCTTGCTGGTGCATGGCTTTTCTTTCTGATCGTGTTTCTCGATCCTGAAGAGGTATTTGTTCAGCGAGGTTTCAAGGCTGCGCTGATTGAAAGTGACTTGCCACACGATTGCGCCAAAGAGGTTGATTTATTCCATCCTGGCAAGACCAATCAGCCGTCAAGCAGTTGTGTCGCTGTTTGATGGCATTCTGCGCATTCAAGACTGTGTTTTCACATTCGTGCGTTTGTTGCATGAAGTTCTCAAACTCCACGCATGCCGCAGAAGCGTTCAAGGATAGGGCTATTCGAGGTGGGGTCAGGGGGTCAGGGTGAGGCACCGGTTGCCAGCATTTGCTCTAGGTCCTCGTGGGCAAGACGAGGGAGCTGCGAGATGCCCAGACAGAGGCAGGGGTCTCTGGGAGAAGACGTGCAGCCAAACGACCTCAGCTGGTGAGCTGAGAAGGGGCATCTTTGTTTCACTCAAATGGCCCTGCACTTCATGTTTCAGTCAGTCAGAATCTCAGAAGCCTAAGACCTGAAGTGTTGTTCGCTGCGGTGAGTTGGAGCCGCACGCTGAACTAGAGTATCTGGTGCCTGTCGTTCTCTCCCAGTAGGGTACTTTGAGAACACAAAACGTCTGAGTCTGGCTCACCATTGTTCCCGTAGGCCTTCGACTCTTCGTTGGTTGCAAGCAGTCTTTCGTTGGCCAAGACACGCCAGACACTTAGTAAGTGGGTAGTAATCCTGGTTGCAACCCACTCAGGAGACTTATGGCTTTCCTGGGTCCAAACGTACCTGAAGGACAATGCCCCTTTAAGCGGGCTTCAAATCGAGTAGCCGCGTTTGGGCTCAGGCGAGGCAGGGCTGGCTTCGTGACATGGCGGAGGGGCGACTCCTCGGGCCAAGGAGGGACGGAGGGACGGAGCGGCGGGCGGGTGGGGCTGCTGGTTTCTGTGTGGCTCTACGTCATGCTCTAAGTCAACCGCCACCATGTCACGTGACAGTCAACCGCCACCATGTGTGATGGCTACATTGTTGCCAAGCCTGTGGCATTGCGTACTGCAACGCCCGAACTTTGGTTGTTGTGGTCTCTGTTTGGTGTGCATTGGGCGATGTTTAGGCAACTTGCAACGGGGGGCCAACTTCAGAAACTGTGTATATAAAGCCTTTTTTCCAGCTTGTGGCTAGACATTTTGGCAGGTCGTTTTAGTGGTAAACCCAAGCTCGGACCAGGCCACTCCACTCAGGAAGTGAGCAGCTGTGCCAAATGTCACACGGTGCCTGCAGCTTTCCTGTTTGAAACAGTGTTGCCTGCCTATGTTCCCCAAAAGCATCCATTGCGAATTTGCTTCCAGAACCGACTCCAAGCACCATGATTCTTTTGGCATGGCTCGGTTTCAACACGGGTTGCTCCAGGAAGGAACCCGAAGGCTCCGATGGATCAACCAGTCCAACTAAAATCCATCTAACTTTGACACCAACTGCGTTGGTTTCCACCGGCCGAAGCACGACATCCGACCGCGCAACAGCTGTCAAGCTCGCCAGGGCAGAAGAAGATCCAGGCCGGAGAGGTGACGTCGGACGGCACCTTTGATTCCAGTTAAGGATTTCAACCGCCTGATTGAACGAAAGAAGTGCTTGGCCTGATGCAGCAGTTGGTTCTGAGTCAGGCCCACATAAACAGGAAGAGAAGCTAGTAAGTTTTTGCACCTGGGGTCGACATTCAATGTTTTTTTTTTTGTCGGAACCACGTGCCAGGCTACCAAGACGAGGACATAGTGGTCCACTGCCCAGATGTGTGGCATTTGAAATAGCAACGGAGTGAGAGGCACCACTTCGTTGCCCCAGATTCCACTTTGCCAAGCCGGAGGCGCAAAACCATGCGTTAGGGAAGAATGTTCAACATGTCAGAGGAAACCAAAAACGGGAACAGCCATTTTTGGGGGGTCCCCCCAATCCTGGCACAGACGCACACATGTTTGGCGCCCGGCGCTCACAAGGTCTACGCGGCCGACGCCTTTGAAGTAGCCAAGGCCCGGCAAAGGCGGGGCTTCGGAAGCGTCCGCTTTCGCTCGGGGAGTGGGTCCCAAGGTCGGTGGCGGTGCCTTATAGGTGTGACACCTTCAAAATGGTGGTGCTCCTGTATGATTTCTGTCCCAAAGAAACACAACTCTCTGATACTTGCATTTGTTTAGGGAATCTGCCGGACTGGAAAGGCGAGATTTGGTCACGTCGCTGAGCAATTGCGATTTGGCGACTGCCAACTCCGCACAGAAAGTGCCGGCGTCAAGAGGATGCTACCGCCGGAAGTCTTAAAACCAACGCGTGTCGGACCTGCGCCTCCCCCCTCAAGCCACCTTTGTTCCGCTTTCTTTTGGAAGTCTAGCGCCTCCCAAGAGCAAAATGATAGAAGCCTCCTTTGTAGGGCTGAAGGGTAAATTATGGGGATGAGAAGTTCAGGTCGGCTTTCCTCAGTCAGGCCGCAAAAAGTGAGATCCCCTTCATCACTGATTGGGATTCGTTTCCATTTTTGAGGAACATGAGTAGTGCCATATTTGCGGGCTGACCAGTGCCGCTTCTTTGCCACAAATGCATATGGATTTCAAGGCGGCCCTTGGTCGGACATCAGTTACATTGGATTTATGTCCGCCAACCTCAATATTGGTACGTGTCACCGTGTCCCTTTCAACCAGGATGACTACGCAAACAGAGACAGACACCACACCCGCCCGCCCGCCCACCCGTAAGACTCACACACGTATAGACAGAGACGCGCGGCACACACACACACACACACACGTGTGGATGCACACACAGAGACACGCATACGCACTTGCACAGAGACACTGCAGAGCCACACAGCGGACAAAGACATGGACACAGTCCCAGCGACACACACAAATCATGTTTACATATTGTCGAGAGGCAACACTGTTTGCTTCCGAAGGGGCATTTCCGACCTCGCAGGTATCAATATGTCATGAGTGCGCCCGAAGCCCTGCTGGACGGTCGCAGCACGGATTGATGAAGGGTTTGTACCGTAGGGCTATCAAAGTTTAGAACAGCAATCATCATTGTGAAGTATATAAATATAAATGACCATATGATCTATGCCTATGGATATGTAAGCAGATTTGTACACATATATATATATATACAAAACAAAACACAGGGCCTTGACGCTAACTGCAACGAAGACCTTGTTTTGGCAAACATATGCCTGACAGAGTGGCATGGTTGTGCCTGTTGTATGTGGCACTGACTTCCAACCGTGTAACCTGTTAGCGTGGATGTTTACCGACATGCCGGGGAGTCCGGCTTTAGCATCTAGTATTTTCGAGCAGGCACTCCTTGTTATGCACCATGTCAACCAGTTCATTCCCTGCGTGGATCGATGTTATTTTCATGGGGGATGACCATCCATTGGAAGCAAGATATGGCGCGAGGATGATAGCCTTCGAATGACAGAGTCTGTAGTCTTGCGACTTGTTAGGTGTGCAGGCGTGGGCGCCGACAAGGAACGATTGAGATTCTTGCATTGGTGATCTTGCCATTGTTGAGCAGAACTCGTTGTCGGGTGGGAGTACAACGGGGGAGAGAGGACTGGAAGATATTTGCGGAACTCCTTTGCGATCTGCTTGTGTTCCTTGGCTCCGTTGAATCGGCTCGTGAAGGAGCCCAATCGAGGAGAGATGGTCTTTACTATGTGTACACTTTCTGGAGAAATGCCAGATGGATTATGTTGAAAGACAAAGTGACCATCCAAATACCTTCTGGACAAATGCCAGATTATGTTGAAGGTATTTCAACAATCAGTTTGGATGGTCACTTTGTTTGGTCCATTCAAGTGATTTGACCAGAAATCAACCTGTGACTTTTGCTCCATGGGGGTCCCTTTGAGGTTTGTGGCGCCGGGTAGGGCTGGCTCTAACTCGGTGTAAGGATCCAGGAGCCCAAAAAAGAGAGACACACCCATCACCCATCAAGCAAGAATCACGGCTGTATCTGAGGCTGCTACTGCCGCCAGATGCTGCTGCCTGGGCCTGGGCCCCAGCTGAAGGACACCTACGCCTTTGTCGGTTTGCTTGGGCGCCAGCTCGAACCAGCAGATGTCGCCTTTGTTGTTGTTTTCCGGCGCGCTGTTGGTCGCTTTGACTCTGCGCCATCCAGCTGTTCGCGGCTTGGATTCAACCTGCAAATTGCCAGGCGGGTTGCTAGTTTGCCGGCGCTCCAGGGAGTGGTTTTGGGCTTTGGCCCCTCGTTTTGCGCGAACCAATGGAGGGTAACATGCAACATGTTGGGTCCAGGGGAGGGGGGGTAGCCCGCGCTTGGTACAAAGACCCTCACGGACCTGCAAATGGGCGCGGGGGGCGGGGGGTAGCCGCGCTTCTTCGTACAAAGGATCAAGCTGGCCTACCACTGCCATCCCGTGCGGCTCGAAAACAGGCCCAATCCCATTGGCTTCCGCCACGCCCCTCGGCCTTGCAGTGTACATGTTGAGGCAACGCGATGCACAAATCCTGGTAAAGGATATGTTTTGAATGCGTGATCAGCTGTATCTTTTGCAAGTACCGCAAACTTGTATAATGACAGCGTAATGGCCATGGTGTTGGTCTTGACCACTGTAGTGCGCCAGTCGATGTTGGACATGCGAACCGCGCGAAATCAGCCCCCGACCTGGGAACCCAAAAGCACGCCTCGCTGACGCAAGCAACATGAGTCAAAAAGGCAAGAGCTTCGCGGATGCTACGTATTTGCAGGTCTGTGAGGTGTAGGAGCCGGGTGGGGTTGTTTCAACACCACCGTTTTCTTAATTGTCACTACGGATTGCGGATTGGGCAAATCCGGATCTCCGCATGAACAACCCAACTGGGTGTCCTGTGTTTTGGTCCATTGGTTGTCCCAACGAGGCAGTTGCAGCGGCTGGCGCGGAGGCTCGCAGCCAAAAAGCTGAGGTGGTGTAGCTGGTCTTTCGATTTCAGGAAACGCAGTTTCTCTCCCTTCCAACATGGCAACTGGCACAGGGTACCCCCAAGAGGAAAATCATCTTCCAGGTACCCTCCCACAGGTGCTACGTTTGTTGGAGGCAGGGTATATGCAAAGCGTGCAGCAGGCTGGGACGGGGGTGGAAGTTAAACCGGTTAAACGACAAGTTTCATTAAGTTGCTCGTTTCTTTAAAACAAGATCTCTTGTTTCACTTGCCTTGCTCGTTTAAACACCATGCGTGTATCAGGACTGACGGCGGCTTTGGGAAGCTGGGAGGGTGCTTCATGAACGCTGCCGGGTGTGTCACTCGAATGGCTTGTGGCAGCCAAAAGATGTACAAGAGACCGGCACAAATGTGTTTCACTGCCTTAGTCACTTGTACTGTACTTGGCATGAGGAAATGTGGCTCTTAACGAAGAGCTGGATGTCCGCACAGGACAGATCAACCTCGACACTTCGGCATTCAAGGTACGTTTTCCATTTGCTTAAGAACACATGTGCTATTTTGCCCTGTTGGTTTTAAAGGGACCTATCACTGGATATATTTTCCATTTTTGCCAGGGGACTTGAGCTAAGCAAATGGAGGTTTATGTGGCGAGGTCACGCAGCCATGCGCGCCTTGCCCGGATCCACATTTCGACGGCACGCCAGGCCGACCTCGCGGTCGCCACAGCAGAAGAGCAGAGCGCCGGAGAAAACCAATGCCCAGTGACCGGTTGAATTGAAGCGGACGTATTCATGGACTGGCTGACAAGTCCGTAACTATAGGGAGCTTCTGTGAGCGGGTTCTTCGGGATCCCTGAATTTAGCAGGTAGCCCTTAGTTGGTGGTTTGGATTGGTGGTTGAGATTGGAACCCCTGGCTTGTGTAGGCAGTAAATGGCAACCCCTCCTTAACCACCAATCAGAGGCAAGCTGGATGGCTTGTAGTGTTCGTGGACTTGCGCGCAATGCTGACTTGCGCAAGTTTGGGGGGCCACAGCCGCGCGCTAAAGGTAGCGGAAACCAGCAACCGGTTTTGCTTTAAACCAGGATGGCCATAACACAAGCAATGGTGAGGATTTCATTCTCTGGGGATACCTTTTGGCCAGGCTTGTGCATCCTTACTCATCCAGAAAGTCTTGCATCATTCGATTTGTCCCAGCTCAAGTTGGGACTTGTTGATGTTGTGTGTGTGTGTGTGAGTGTGTGTGTCGACTTGTGGTCTTAGTGGCGGACCCGCCAGGTAGTGCCAACCTCTCATTACTAATTTCCCGTGTTCAAGCCCCCCATTTTCAGCTGGACTCCTCTGATAGGGTCCTTCTTGTTGCGAGGTGAGCGCCCAACACCCTTTCAAAAAGGGGGATCAAATCGATGTCTGGTTCTACTTCCTGCTTTGGGGCTTGGGCCTGCGACATTCTACTTCCTTTCCTGGGGCTTGTTAGAACCTGCCTAAGCCAGGTGCCGAATATGTCGATCCCAAGCCGCTGCCCCACATCTTCCGGTGCCCTTCGCCCTCCAAGGCCCCGGCACGCGGAGCCTCAGGCGTGCCGGAGCCTCGCGGAGCCTCGCGGAGCCTCAAGCCGCTCGCCCGACGGCATGAGGGCATTTCGGCCCAGAGCATAGGTCATCGACATGCGGCAGCGGGGGCCTCGAGGGTTTTCGGCCGCCTGTTCGGGTCGCTGTCCAGAAAGCCACCAAGCACCCAGAGGAAGCAGCAGTTCGTTAAAGAGAATGGGGGTCAAACCTCAAAGGTATTGGGTGTTGATATGTGCACCTTGCAGGAACCAACGTGGATATTTGCCGCATACATGATTCTTTGGATGCATCGGGACATGCACTACCAGACCAGGGGGACCGCCCAATTTTCGCATGTCATTTTGTCTGGTTCGAAGTATGGGTACCCAACATGGCGGCATGTTAGAAGCAGTTTCCGGTAACTGGAGCCTGTCGGGGGGTGGAGGGGGGTCCTGGAAGATTTGTTTTTTTAAAGGGACCGACCCCTGTCAGGTTCCATATTAATTGGTGGCAGGGCAACCAGAAACGGATACGGTCAAACGACACAAGCCGCATGGTTCCAGGTGGGCTTGGCGCATCCTTTGGCAAGGGGCCCAGGGATTGGACGGGCGTCTCGTGGATATTGCACTTCCACTCAGCTGAGTGGATTCCCGTTTGAAGTGGAAGTGGATGTGTCTTTCTTTAAGGTTGGACCTCCAAAATGTTGGTTTCCCTCTTGGCTTCCCCTGAAGCCACGCACAACAAAGGTACCCTCAAAGAAGCAAG
>CAUJNA010003424.1:5000-77500 GCA_963377175.1 Effrenium voratum
TTGATCTGGAGTTTAGGATATGCGTGGACTCAAATGTCAATGTCCGCCACGAAAACCAGGAGGAAACCTACTCTTGCCATGTCCATGGGAGCATGTTTCGACGGCTTGCTCTGCTGCACATGGAGCCCAACCTTCTGAGTAGAGAAAGCTCCTGGGAATGAATCGACCCGCTTTTGGGGCTCCATGAACAAAGGCAGACGACCGGAGAAGCCATATGGGTTTGTCGTTTTTGAGGGTACTCTTTTTGGTTGGTGTTGAAACGGGAACCAAAAGGAAAACCAGCATTTGCTTCCTACTGTTCTTTTTTTTGGGGGGGGTCCCTCAAACAAACACTCCTTTGTTTTTCCTCCTGGAGGCCTGGCCAAATGTGCCGCCTGCATGCCTGGGTTGCAGTTTCCCAGTGGGACTTGCAAAGGGCTTTGCACAATGCTCAGGGTGTTCAAGGGCCAGGAGCTGACCAACTTCCTGGCCTCATTGGCAACATTTGTCCCACAAGCAAAGGTGTCGCTACTATGCTTGGAGTGGTTTCTGTTGGGGGGGGCTAAAGAGAAGCCACGATTTTGACCTTGGGTTGCGTAGGTTAAAACACGCCATGGGAACGTGCTCAGCTCGCTTATCAAAGCGAATCCGCGTCCCGAGGTTTCCCGAGGACGAACAGCTCCTTCAACTTGAGCAACTCGAGAGGCGAGGGTAAAATATGTATGAAACCAGGTTGCTTCCTTACGACTACCCCGAGGCAGACTTAAACTGAAACTCCTATTGTTGGGAAGTTCACAACCCCTGACTGCCTTGGGGAGCAAAATATGGAACTTCGCATGGAGCGCCTCTCGGCATTGATTGGTTGGTCTTGTTTTGTGTCCACCCCTTTCGGTGTTCGGTGGTGGTAGCAAACGGCCTACCCCCAAAAAGATCTACCTAAGGCTTCCGTCCAAGGTCTGGTCTGGTTCTGATACCTTCTTTTGCAGGATGAACGTTTAATAGTCCAATTTCATGTTTTACAACGTTTTGTAAGATTGTAGATTAACTAAGCAATCACCGTCAGTTTGCGTCCACCCTTCCCGAACTCCCGAGACAACTGCAAAAACCAGGCCAGAGCAGAAACACGGGAAAGATTGCCGAGGAAAAATCGGAAAACAATCCCGAAAAGGATTTGAAAGGTCGTGACAACAGGAAGGGAGACGACGAAAAGTCCTAGTTGCGTCGTGCCACGTTTGTTTGGCGCCAACTGACCTGGAGCCAAGTTACACGAGGGGTGCCTTTCTCCGAAAACCATGGCGTCTTTCGGGGCTCCGTATTGATCTGCAGTAGTATTAGCCTTGCGAGGAGGTTTTCCAGGAGTTGTAGAATGTCCGAAGTATGTTCAATTGTCTCGAAGCTGACTTGGTGTGAGCCTGTTTCATGCTCGACATGTGAGTTGTTCGTCTCGGTCGGGTTTCTCCGGGGCGTTTGAAGGCAGATGTGTGCTTTCTCGGTGCCACGATGTACCAGGTGGTTGGCAGTTCCTTACGCCTTACGCTCCTTGAGCAGGAGCAAACAGTGGCTCTCCTCTCACTGAAGCTGGCTTGGCTGGCCCGTGTTTTCTTGTTGCTACTTGGTTGGGTCTTGCAGCTTTAGCGTTGGGGTAACATGTCCCCCAGCGAAGAGAAGATGCTTTGGTTTGACCGACACCTTTTTACCGTTGGCAAATCGATGCTTTGGACGAACCCGAATCCGAGTTCTTTCGAGCAGCCAGGCCTCTCACTCCCAACGACAAGCCTGGGGGCCGAGGGCCATTGGATGCAATGCTCGGTGACTTGAAGGAGCAGGATGCCGAAGTGGGCTCCTGCGTAGAACCCACTAAACGCGGGTCCATTAGATTTCATTGTTTTCCCAATCAAAGTCATCCACCGGGTTCAACTTGCTTTGACACTGGTGTTGGGTACATTTGAGTTGTGTATGTGTGGTAAGGCACAACCAACGTGTGAATCCCTTCCATGGACGAAGTATGCAAAGACTAGACTCCCAAAGCCCACACAACTGACTTGTTTTGCTTATTTTAAAGTCGAAACTTGTGAAGTTGTCCAGTTTCCGCTCTTGGCTTCTAGCCCCGGAGTTTCAAGCACGAACCTGGTCGCAGGTGGTTATGAATTTCAATAGGGCACGACCTCCACAGCGGGTGGTGGTTATGAATCGTATGTCCACCAAAGGATCCCGGACCCATCAAGATTCTCACTCGCTTCGGTGAGAAAAGCACTATACGTCGGAGAAGCCCGAGCGATGAGGTTGGAATTGGAGGACAAGGGCCGGCCAGACTTCTCTGGCGAGTGGAAAATGGTGGAGGCCGGAAGAGAGAAGCGGAGGTGGCTTACGTGTTGGCACCCAAAGCATTTCTGAGATTGGGATCTCCAAATGGAAATCATGTTGCCAAAGGGTTACGAGAGCGTGGGCCAACGGGTTATGTTGCTTTCCCTTTAATGATGCGAGGTTGAGGGTTCATATAGACCTGGGCAACAGTTGCTTTTATGACCATGTAGCAAAAAGGAATGGGGTGGAAAGTGCTCAATCAGCTATCATTAGAAACTATGTTGTTTGTTGAAAAATTATCGCCAAAAAATTGCCCCACTCAGGAAGTGAGTGGATTGTCTATGGTGAATGTGAGACCTGACGACTGTTTCCAGCCGGTGCACCCACTCCGATTTGCCTCAGTGGAAATCGATGTGTCCAGGCGGGATTCGCTCAGCTCAACTCCTCGGGTTTGCAATCATCATGCCCTGGCTGAGCCTGTTTCAGAAGGTTGTGATGGAATAGGGACTCGGTTTGCAAAGGGAGAACAACAATTAGTGGGGGGGGCAAGGCCATAGGGCCTCAAGATTGATTGGGGAGGGGGGGGGGGGTGTAGTAGTTCTGGGGGTCATGCAGTGCTTCGTTGTGACAAAATCATTTTCAGGTATACGCGTTGGAAGAAAGGAGACAAACCCATCCATAGGTCCCATATGAGGCAGTGTGCAGTAAATGAAACCCCATCCTCCAAAACCGCCTGAGAGCTGCAGGGTGTACAAGGGCCCCCTTTGTTTCTCTTGTCGGTTTTATTGATTGGCCCATGTAGGACATTTTTTGAGCATCCCTTGTGAGACCGCCTATGAAAGGATTTGTTTTCATCACGGGAGGGGTATTCTCAAAAAGGCATGCGCTGAAAAAATCTTGCTCAAAGCCTCGAAGGCTCAAGGAGACTGGGATACTTTCCTGAAGGACGGCGGGGGCCATGACAAGTGCGGCTTTTGCCTGAGACATCCCCGTGAGCGAAAAGGGACTTGACGTGTTGGAAAGACCGTAGTGGCAAGCAAAAGTATTGACTGGTTTTTGGGCCATCCGCTCACCTGTGAACTCCTTAGGGCAATTTTGCATTTCGAACATGGAACCGGGATCTTGGAACATTCCTCAAAGGCCCGGTTCCATGTTAGTGGGGGTGTTTCAGAGAAAATCCTCCTCGACTTGGACTAGGGAAAGCCATGTCAAGTGCAAGTTCACGTGTTGTGGAACACCATTCTGTGATACCAATATGGGTCATTAGTCCTTCCCATGTCTACTTTGTCACTTTGAAGGGGGTCCTCTTTGCGTCACAGAAGTTGGTCCCAGAACCGTGTTTTCCACAACCGTGTGCTCGCTTACCGCAAGCGCCAAGGAAAGCTTCTTGGGATTCTGATCGACGGGTTTGGATGGCACGGGAGTAGCCTGTCCTTTGGACAAAGTTGACTTGGGTATGCGCCAAAAATAGGGAGACCCAAACAATGCTTGGTTTCCTTTGGGTTTCCCTTCAAAACCAAGCACAAAACTATACCCCAACACAAGCCCGTTTGTCGGAGACATATTTCATCCAGTCAAGGTTTTTTTCCCTGCGGCTCTCTCTTTGCCATGGGGCCAACTCAAATCAATGCTTTTTCTGGCCTGTGGGAATCGTTGGGTGGTTTCTAAAAATGTGTCTGTCTGTTTTTGAGGTGCGGTACCCCTTTCTGGGTTGTTCTATCGGGAATGTTCACCATTTGTGGGCTCCCCTGAAGATTGGACGCACCCAAATAGTGGTCCCCATTAAATGGCAACGGTGTCCTGCAAGCTCGATTCACCATGACAAAGAAGCCGGCCATCGCACATGTCCATCCCTCGAGCTTCCTCTAGATGACTCTCCATGTGGCATTTGGGTCCAGTGAGGTACTTCGGAAACCCCCCCTCTCGGCCCTCGAAATTAAATGAAGACTCCCAGCGGCCAGTGTTGGAAACCCTGTTTGGGGCGTAATTATTGTCCAAGAACAGGGCGGCCACCCATGTGGGAGCCAAACGGAAATCAGCCGTATTCGTTCTGATCTGCCGGCGCACCCTTCCCCCCCATGATTCCCAGTCCGTTCCCCGCTTGGCTTGTCCGGGCGCGGGGGGGGTTGGGGGGGGGTGGGGGGGGGAGGGAACCCGGAGCCCGGGACCATACATCCACCGAGCCAGACTTGAAAACCCCCCGTTTTCTGGGCAAAAGCTTCGACTTGCCGGTTTTTAGGGTAGACTAAGTATGAAACAAATCAGACAATGCCAAGTTGGGTGCATGGCACGTGCACTCGCGACACCACTGTCAAGACCTCGCAAAAGACCCATTGGAAAGTTTGGACGGTAGCGATTTCAAATTCCGGGTATTCCAAACCAGGTCGCGTGTTTTACGAATTCTCAATTTGGGATTGGCCTCCACTTCCCAGAACTCCAATAGTCTCTCCTGTTTTCGCTTTTTGAGAGTTGGGTTGGAGTTTCAGACCAAAAACGGTCTTGTTGTTTTGTTTCCCCCCATGGAAGTCCGCTGGATGTCTGGGATATTTTGCCAGCCCAGAAGTCTCTGAGACCGAAATGAACCAACCAAGCCTCTAGCGGCGATTGTGAAGGTCTTTACACCATGACCTTTTGCACCATACCCGTTTAGTAAATAAGGGGTAAATATAGCGGGCTTTTTTGCGAATAAGCATGAATGAGTTATTGTTTCTTTTGCACAACAAACCGGCTCAAAGGGTTTCCAGTGGCAGGATCTGGGTGTGGTCTAGGGGTCCGGGGAAGTCCTTGCCGGCTAGGAGATGGGTGTCGGGTACTTGTGCGGCACCCAGATCGGTTCGAAATCGCAAGGCTCCCGAGTTTCCTCTTGGGGTCTCCAGAACATCTTCCATTTCAGGCTGGACCAAACACGTCTCAAAATAGTGAGCCCTGCTTTAGTTGGAGTTGGCATTGTTTCTGGGAAACCCAAAGGACACCAACCATTGAACGCCCTATTTTGAGAAACACCATGAGTCAGAGCATATTATTTCAGTGATCCCCAAATGCGGGCCAAGATAAAGGTTGGCTTTGAACACCGCCTTTTTGGCCCTTTTAAGGCGAGTCTACTTTTGCCGGGGTCATGTTTAAAGGGGAGATATGGCTGTGGGTCAAAAGTAGGTAACCAAAATGGAACCCCGGTCCTTTGGCGGTATGATTTTGACCCATACCCATAGGAGCCGTGAGACGGGTTTCCCTGCATCTTTTTGTTGATGGCGCAGTAGAAGGTTGGGTAGCGGCTTCCTTTTTCAGTGCCCTGGGATATCAAAAAGATATACTTGTTTGCCAGCAACCAGAGGTCTTGGGTTTCACACATGGGCTCATACTTTTGACTTAAGAAAATTCCGCCCTTCTTTCGGAGGGGTTGCTCCCTCTTTGGTTCAAGTCAAGCCCTTGGGTAAAGAAGCCCGGTTTCAGAGTTGTTCCGTTAAGCGACTAGTCTCAAGCTGGCTAGATCCCTCATTTGCAGAAGTGGCGCTGTGGCTGGTTGTGAGCATGGCCCGTGTTAGGTCAGTCTGGCTGAAAATGGATGGCACTGATGTCAGTTTGGTTCCAATCATTTGCCAGAACCCATGAATGTAGCAATTGTTGTTGCCCGGTTATCTTGCAGGAAAGTAGATGTCGTTCAATATCCGGGAACCAGCTTTTTCTTGGTAGATTCATCAGAGGCAGACTATGTCCACCATACATGAAACCAGGCCTGCAAGTTGTCGTTGGTTCTCGTTGCCCTGAGCTCTACGGGTGAAAAGAAAAGGGGAGGCGAGGGTGCAAACATATCGTGCTCAACCACCGCCCCGGCGGAACACTGTCTCCCTGATTTGTTTGCCGCAACAAAGGCCATTAGAACTGTTGAAATGCAGGTGTTGTTCGGGGTGGATACATCGGGGATACCCACCAGACATCGGTGCGTTGAGCCCTTTGTCACGAGGCGAACCCAGAAAACCCTCCAACGGGGGTCTGTTACGTTTTCTTTGAAGTCGCCATTCAAAGATCCAACCCCGTTTGACACACACACACACACATTCAGCAGTGATTGAGCGCATGTGACGCCTCTTTCGACGGCTGTTTCGGGCTTGCTGCACTGGCGAAGCCCGGGGTTGTGTTTTCAATGGCAGCTGGCGGAAAGGCAAGCGCACAGAGCCATTCTTTTCAGGCAGGTTACCCGTGCTTTTTGTTCTTCCAACAATGAGAGAGTGGTAACCCGAATGAAAGCCTTTTCAGGCCCCTGGTGTTTTCCCTTCAAACAAAGGGGTGGCATCCCTTTCCAGGCTGCTGCGTGTTAAGTGCTCCCACTGTTTCTTGCTGGGAGGAGTCAACAAGTCCAAGCTCCGGAAAACTACAGTGCTCTTTTTTTGTTGGGTTTGACGCACCGAGTTCCTGGACTCTATGCTTAAACTGGAAGACCCGTCTCGAGGCACAAAGAGTTCAGACAGTTTTGGCCCATCCACTCAAGTGGTGTTTAGGGTGGCTTTTCCTTCCTCAACCACTCGTGGGATGTGTTTGTTCATACAATCCACGTTCCCTGGCGACCGACCAGACACTTCCACTTCCGAAGCGTCCGCTTCCCTCGCGGGTTCGCGGAACCCGCAATGTCGCGGAAGCCGCGCATGGACTGGACGCTGTCCATCCTTCTGCTGCACAAGGCGAAGCGGAGAGGCGCCACAGCGGCGCCTCGGACGGGAAGTCGAGGGCCTAAATCCCTTTCTCTTTGGGTTTCCGACCTGAAAGCTGGAGGGACCCCATCCAGGTTTCTGAAAAAGCGTCACGCTGGGGAAAACTGAGGCTTGTCCATGGTGACTCTTCGTGCTTTTGCGACTTGAAGACGACTAGGGAAAACTGGCGCTGAATGAGACATGAGCCAAGAAGTGATTGTTGAAATCGCTACGCGATCCGCCGACGCCAGTGGACAGTCCCCTATTAATAAACTGGGGTTGATCAATCTGGAGTCAGCACTGGCTCAAGGGACAATTGCCAGACCAGCGCTGCACAAAGTCAGCTCGCTGGCTCGTAACGCGTGGAAGGAGAACACAAACAGCACCTTTCTGACGTCGGCTGCAGGGTGCCTTGAATTTAGGGCAGGGAAAAAGACGTCTTTTTGCCTAGGTCACATGGGTCTCTTAATGCCTGGAAGGAGAACAAGCAACGCCCCTCTGGCGTCGGCTGCAAAGTACTTTGAATTTGGGGGTACATGGGAGTCTTAACGCGTGGAAGGAGAACAAACGACGCCGCTCTGAGGTGTCTTGAATTTGGGGTAAGCAAGAAGCCTGGTCAGATGGGCTCTTGACACGTGGAAGGGAAAGGTTGCCTCAAATTTGGGGTAGGGAAAAAGATGTTTTAGAATGCAAACAACGCCGCTCTGACTTCGGCCGCAGGGCTGAACACGTGACAGGAGAAGAACACTAGGGTCTACTCTTTAAACCACCCCCCGAAAGGGTATAAGAGCGAGGCCCCAATTTTTTTGTAAGTACAACAAGGCCTTCTTGGCACTTTCCTGTTTTTCATGTCCCAGATGCTGAGGATGCTGGAAATGCAAGGGATGCAACCACACAACTTACAGGAACTGACCCAATCTTTGCGCTCAAGATTTTAATTGACCAAACACAGAAACTACCAGAGATGTGGGGAATGCTGGGAATGCAGCCGGCTAGCAACAAAAAGGTGCAACAAACCCGGGTTGCTCGATATTTCCCAAAAGCAACCATCAAAAACCGATACTAACAACCCCCCTCAAACACCCTAAAAATAGACAACTGCTCCGTACAGGTGGGGGAATTGCAAAAATCACCCATTTTTGCAAATTTCAACAGTTCCTCAAAGTATCACTGTACTTGGCCCCGCCCAAACCCCCTAACAGGCCAATTCCAACATCGCTTGAAACAGCAAAAGAACAAGTATCTGCAAAAAATGAGACAAAATCATGGCGACAAGATAATCCTGTTGATGCTGGGGGTAGACGATCCGTAGGTTTTTAGCACGAAAGACCCAAAATTCACTGGAAAAATACAGGGTTTTAGACACCTAGCACAGCATGCCCAAAAAGTAGCAGTCCCAAAAGCCTTCGGCTTTGATAAGAGATTCCGAAGGAAGACCAAGTTGCGGACTGCCATCTACACGCTCGACTGGCGTCTTGCGGATTTTAAATTATTTTGTGTGAGACTTCCACGAACGCTCCTTCCACAGGGAAGCTTTGCTCTACTTTCCACTCCAATAGAAATCTTCCCATGGCTACCAAAGGTTCTGGCTGCTGCTCGTTGCCGCTGCTCAGGGTGGCTTCTTGGGGCCTTTTCTGAAGCAATGTGAGGCTTGATCAGACTGTCCGTGCATGGTCATGTGGGAGGGGTATGGGGGGAACTCGCTGAATGAGTCTACCGCAAATGCCAGAAAATGCAAGAACTCGCTGCTTAGGAGTCGTTTGAGGGCAGAAGTGGGGGCCCAGTGGATTTTTCTTTCCGTCTGGACACATCCATTTGCAGAGCTTGCCAACAAACCTGGAAGGGGCATTTCTTGGGAGTCCATGTCTAAGTTCAGGTACGCTTGAGAGACACTGGATCCCGCTTGTCTTGTGCCCATTATGCCCATTGCCCATCATGTATTCAGGCTTCGCCCTTTGCGTAATTACATAGCATATGTCGTGTGAATTTGTGTATACCTGTACACACATGAGCTTTTTACAGCGCTAGCAGGATCTATGGACACACCGTTGCTGTTCTTTTGTTCTTTCCAAGTCAACCAAAGCGACTGTGTTGAGTGTCCTTTAGCCACTGAAGGTTGGGGTTATCAGGCTGATTGGGGAGGAGCTGTTTACCAACGGGTTGAATGCTCAGGACAACTACACCTCTGCCATTTGCACCGTCGCAAAGCAGAAGTGGCGATGGGGTTTGCACTTGCTGCAGGAGGCCCGGGTTGCTGTTGCTTATTCGCCCCGGGACCACTAGTTGCGCTGTTTGATGCGTGCCATTTGTGCATGAGACCACGTGTGGTTTTCTCCTTGGTTCTCATGTACAAGTGGGGCTTAAAGTGAGTGTGTGTGTGTGTATGTTTTGCGGACATACCAATTTAAGATGTCTCTTGTTGATTGAGTTGAATTGCCCTGAAAAACTTTGAAGATTGGCCATAGGCAAAAGACAAGGACCTCTTGACATCATGTCTCCATGGCCAATCTGAGAAGGTAAAGTCCCTATGCCAAGGCGAAAAAGCAAGGAGCGCAAGTGCGGGTTTCTTGGGAGGTTGCTTTCGGGCTCCTTGGGCAGGGCCTTTGAGGCGACATGTGGTTTCCATTGGTTTCCCCCACGAGCAGTCTTGCTACCCGTTGTCCACTGGAAGCGGACATTCGGGGCCTCTTCAACAGGATGGTAGTCTGAAACTCTCCTGCCAAGTCGTTGACCCCCTTTAAATACTTGCTCAGAACCAGTCCTGAATCCTTGTGCCAGATACTCTAAATGGAAGCTCACTACACATTACCAACAATTTCATGTTGGAATTCGGGGGTCTCCCCATTTCTAGATATTTTGGGGGTTCTTCCGTCAAAAGTGGGTTTTGACCCGAAACTGGCGCTTGGACTAGACCTCCAGCGGTGCCCTACTTTTTCCTTTTGGGGAGGGGGTTTCCTTTGAACTCCTCCAAAAACAAAAACAATGGCGAGTGCCGAGTCCTTTTTGCAAAACCCGCTGTCCATGGCAAACCCAGCGCCAGGCTGAGGCGGCCGCGCTGCTGCCGAAGCTCGTGGCGCTGAACAGCGGCATCAGCGCCTGCGGGCGCGCTGCTGCGTGGCAGCACGCGGTGGCGCTGCTGCGAAAAGTCCAGCGGGCGGATGCCGGGGACCCAAAAGGCTCTGAGCCGTTGGCGTTTCTGAAATGTCTGGCTATTTGGTAACGGATCTTTAGAGTTGAAACTCGGAATTTTCCGCATTGGGCCCACAAAAAGTTAATCACTTTTTGCAGGGGTTAACAGCAACCAGGGCGTATACTCACTCCCTACGAAACTTTATGTGTATTTCGATTATTCCGCATTGGCCTGAGGGTTGCTTTGGATAGATGATGATGTTGTGATGCCTGAAGCAGCAATGCGCCCAGGTTGAAGGGGTGCTTTTTGGATGGTTCCCTCCCCCCCCCACAATTCTTGCCCCCGAGCGAAGATGCGACCGGAGACCCCGGATTCAGACTTGCAGGGAGGTGCGCCCCCAGACGTTAAGGATTCCCTTGAATTGGACGCCCGCTATTAATCAGCCAGGCATTCAATAATTTTGGGGTACCATCAATGGCGGCACTGAGCGCTGGATAAGCCCAGGTAGTCGACCCCATGCTTTCAGCTGGGGAAAGAAATAGATGCTGTACTTGAGTTACAAGCTTGCGGTTGGTTCGGATGGGGGACCCAACAAGGTCTTGTTTTTTTGACAGGCCCAACCCTAAGAGCCAAATGGAGGCCACGAACGTTGGTGCTCCTTGCTACTGGGGGGGGGGGGGGGTCCGAGTGCGATGTTGTGGCTTTTTGATTGTATGTCCTATGGCGTGTGGTTTGTCGAGGGCGCCTGTTATTAGGTTAATTCAAAAAGAGTCAAAAGGAAAGTCACCAATTGGGGCTTTCCTCCAATTTTCACGCATATCCATATGGCTGTATATCCCATTAACTCTCCTCACGTAGTGGCTATATGGGTGTGCCCTTCCTTGTGTGGCTTTCAAGGAAAACCAGCCAGAAAGCCCCACCCTGTGGGGTTTTTACAAAAGTTACACACGCCATGGGATGCGATGCCCCCAGCGTATGACCGTGGTTGGAAGCGAACCAAGCTGCGGAGGCTTTCTTTCAGCTTGGCAATCCCAGTGTGTCCATTTGGAGATGCAATGAGGCTGTAGGTCAAAACCAATGGTACGATTTTGGGGTAGGTGCACCACCCATTTTAATCTATTTTAGTGGGGATTGGAATGGTCAGTGACGATTTGGATTTTGACCCATGGCCAAAAAAATGAGTATCCCATCCCATCAAAGAAGTTGCTGAGATCATCTCCTTCAGCGCGGGGATCAGCGCCTGCGAGAAGGGCCAGCAGTGGGAATTGGCCCTGGACCTCCTGGAGGACTCCCGCCGATTCCCTTACAGGGAGGGGCTGTGAAGGGCCCCGTTGATTTCGTGTGGGTGTCCTTTCAGTTTCCTTTCCATTGCATCAACCCCAACTATAAATAATATATATATATATATGTATTTATTTATATGAAGCCCGGTTCTAGGGAGCAAGCTCCGCAAGACCATGCCTTCACTTACTTACAAATATTCACCGCTCACACGAAACCTAAAGGTAACCTCAAGCAGAGGCAGTGGGTGAGACAAGCTTGCACATGTTGCCGGGGAGTCGGAAAATCCGCCGCAGACGTCCCTGAAGGATGGTCACGCCGTAGAAAACTTGGCTTGGTTTCCTCTAGGTTCCCTTCCCCAAGCAATTGTGAATGCGAAAATGGGCAAATGGAGCACCTGGTAACTCATCACTTGTGACGGGTAAGCAAACGGAGTCCGGCGTCACGGATGTTGGAAAAGGAGCATCCTGAGTCAGAGCTCGGCTTTTTCTCCATTTCCCTTTCTGTGATTGAACTGGATATTACACCCCCTTGAAGGTTTGCAATTCGTGCCGCTGCACCCAAAGGTTCGGATGAAGGTGCGGGATTCCTCCAGGGCACTCCCCTATTGATAGTTCCTCTTTCAGGTTTAAACATCACCGGCGATATTTCAAAATGAGCTTTCTTTGGGGTGATCTGCAAAATGGATCGGGAAGACGGACATCACCCTCCCAGCCACACAATGTTTTGCCTGCGCCTAGTGACAAGTTGCTACACTTTACATATTGGTGCTCTTTGCCTTTGCCCTCCAAGGCATTTAACGAGATCCAAGTCTATCTGGGTCTAATTGCTTGCTCCGGGACCCGACCCGTTTTGGCCTCCGAGAGGACCTCCTGGATGCCCACCTTCAGCCGGATTTGATCGCCTGTAACTCCCTGATCAGCGCCTGCGAGAAGGGCCACGCCTGGCTTCCAGCGCTCGCCGTGCTGCGCCAGGCCGTGGACACGTTCCGCTTGCTGGGAAACCAAACGGAAACCGCCCGCTGTTCCAAACAACTTGGGAGGAATGCCCTTTTTGGAAAGTAGCTTTCTGGTACATCCCATACGTGTGTTTTTGAGGCAGGGTGCCCTTGGTCACCCTGGTTGGGCGACTGTCTATTGGGCGAAGTAACTTGGAGATGGGTAGGGTTGTTCAATTACTCCTACCTGAAGTTGTGTGTCTTCTTTGGTCCGTTGGTCTGTGAATCCCTTGCACGGTTTCCAGTTTCCTCCTTGTTTGGCACATCAAGCCAGCTTTGCACCCTCTGAGATCCTTCTCAGGCGGCCCCAAACTTGCAAAACGAGTTGCCAAGTACCCGAATTCTGGGGGTCGGAAAAGTCGGCAGATACTTTAGCCCAAGTTTTGGGGGTCGCAGGTGGTGTTCTTGGCCGCTTGCCGTTTTCACTGGGTGTTCCTTCATCCCCCCTCCCCACCCCCGCCGGAGAATGAGGTAGGGGTAGGCTGGCGTTGCGCTTCTCCGGAGATTGAGTCCTAGGGCGGCACATGGAGCTTCTCACAGTTTCGGAAAGCCAGACGGTAAACCAACCATTTGGGAGGGTGTTTCTTTTCACCACGCAGACTATGGCTGAGTCTTTTGTGAGACTAGCCTGTCCGAAGTCTTTGTTTGCAAAACTTGGGAAGTGAGACAGGCTATGTAGCCATGGAAACCTCATCCAGTTGATTTGTGGTACGCTCGCCTGAGTTGGTGAAAAGTTATTGGGTCTTTGCAACAATCATGGCAGCGGGTTTTTGGGGCCCTAAGACGTGTGTCTTGCAACACCTCCTCAATTCCCATTCAACAGAGCGCGGGCATTGAAACCCTCATAGAACTTCAGCCACCTCAAACTCTGGCCCTCAGGGTGCCCCTTTCTTACTCATTCAGACTGCCTCCCAAACGGGTTCCCCGGTTTGGCAAAGTCTGCTTACTTAACCCTGGCCTTAGACCTCCGCTTGATGTTCCTCTTGCTTAGGGGGTGTCCCTTTAGAATCACCTTTGGCTTCAACCAGTCTGGGCTAGATTTGTTTTGCCCAACCAGCCCCAGGCTTCTGAGTCTCCTTTGCTAGGCCCAAGGGATGGAGGTCCAGGTGGATGTGATCAGCTTCAACGCAGCCATCAGCGCTTGCGCCAAGAGCAAAGCCCCTGGACCAAAGAATTCCGATAGCGGATTCCCACGGATCGATCCCCGACAGGCAAGTAGATGGTTGTTCTACCCGGCGATACTGTGGATGGACAAATTCCTGCGCTAGTTGCTACGTGGTTTCTTCCACTGTTCATAGGGTGGCATCCATCCCAAGTGCAGCATTCGTTCATCCACAGTATGAAGGTTCTAGCAACACAAGTGTTTACAGCCATCCTAGCAGAACCAAAAGTCGATGCGCGCTCAAGTGGGCCTTTGCATCCCTGGCTTCAGCAGAAAAAAAAGGAAGCCGGTCTCAAGCTTGAGACACCAAGTTGCATTTTCAGGCACTGTTGAGAAACGCAAGAAAGGGCTATACATAACACGGGGTAGAGTCAACTTCGGTCTGGTGGTTTTCGTTGAGAGTATCACTCTCATGCACCCAGACGTGATTTATTCAAGAGTTTACATGCGTTCATGTTGAGAGGAGTGTTTGCGCTGTGTACTGCTTGGGACTTCAGAAGCCCCTCAGATCAGGTGGTCTCAGAGGTTTGCGAAAGGGGCTATCTGGGGGGGGGGGGTACCTGAAAATTGGCACAAAAAAGACATGAACAGCTTGACGGTTCTAGATTGTTTGCGGTGTTCGATCATCGTGTCTGTGTTTGTTTCCGTCGTGTGTGAGTTCTACATTGATAGTTGTTCATGTATTGTTAGAGGCTGGCAAAGAGAAGGTTGGTTGCCAAAGAGAAGGATGGTTGCCAACACGTCAAGGGCGGGTTTGCCTTCCTGAATACACGATGGTTTCACAATTGTGACTGTTGGTGGCAAAGGTTGCCCACCGTAGATATGTGGGCGTGTTTGTTTTAGGGGTCCCCTAAAAATGGTTATTCTGCTTTTGGGTTCCCTTTACAACCACAAAAAGTTGTATTTTCGAAGGTAGATATCCCAGACCCGTGTTCAACAGGTCAGTTTGGTCTACCCTACACATGACTTGGGTCACAGACCTTGTCCCAACGGTAGTCTTCCAAAATGTATCTCACCAAGCGGCTCCGGAGAAATAACAAGGATCCCCTTCGAGACGAAGACAAATACTGGTCATTGTTTGGGCCTCTGACTGCAACCAGGCAGCTGCCAAGATCCGATAAACTGCCATATGGCAATCCCGCGAGTTGCCCAGAAGGATGATTGCCAAAAAACGGGAAACCCGGAAAGGGTCGGATCCCAAGAATTCGCTCAGCGAAACATGTAGCATGGGGCGCGCAAAGCGGTAAATCGATGGCTTGGTGCAGTGACCACTTCTGGAAGAGAGGAAGGCCTCTCACTTCGCCCTGGTACTTCAGAAGGCCCTGTTGTTTTCCGCCAAATGCGATCAGGGACCAACATTGATCCCTTTGGGGTGAAGAGATGAGGGCTAACGCATGCGTTTTTCCTACACAGGATTTGCCTCTGACCACCCCCTGGTGAGGCTTGCAATGTTTAAGCCTTCAGGGGTTGTGGGAGGTCCTGCCAAGTTCCTAGAGAGATTGTCTCAAAATGACTTCCCAAAATGGTTTGGTTTCCTTTTGGTTTCTCCCTCCGACCAAAAAGCGGTGTCCAAAATCTGACTCCCAAAGCCTCGAGGTGTGGGCTCAAGCCTTGGCATTGCTGCAGGAGCTCCAGGCGTCTTTGGGAACGCTTCGGAAGGGACTGGGCTCCAAATTGCTAAGGCGAATGGGCTCATTTCGGCTGCCGTTTGGAAATGGCTAAGATTTTTTAGTTGGTCGAGCTGTTCCTTTGTTTGGTTTCGCAAGGAGTTGGGGGCCACAAACGCGGGTGTCCGGTTGCGATTCCTTCAAAGCAAGGGAAAGCTCCTGCAGGAAGCGAATGGGACAGGCCCTGTATAATCCAGGGTTCTTCATAATGTCTCCCCTGTTGTCGGTGGTTTCAAACATTGCCTTTCGGAAGTAAATGACAGAAACCTCAGAATCCCCTCCCCCCCACTCCGGGAGGAAAACAATATGAAAGCCTGGAAAGGAGGGTCATTTGTCCAGAGAGCTGCAAGCAACATGTTCTGTTGTTTTGAGGGTACCCTTTTCTGAGTGACTTGTTGGGGATACCAGATGGAAACGCCCGGCCCAATGCCCCGCGTGCTGGATTCATTCTCACATCCACTCTCAGCTATCTCAGCTTTAAAAGATGTCGCTCCCCTGCGAACCCAAAATCATTGTTTCCGGAAAAATAACCGAAAATCTGAACTTTTGGAAGAGCAATCATTTAGTGGCTCCTCAAAAAGGGATCCGGGTTCCCTCGAACAGGACACACCCCAATCAAAATCAAATTCGTCAAGCTTGGGGCTCCCACCTTTGCGGTAGACAAAATCCTACACCTGTTGCATTGGTTGAAAGTTGAAATCCTATTGGGGTAACCCTGCACAAGTTGGGAACGACTGCTTATCAACCAGTCCTCAAGTCAGGCTTTATCCCAACTAGTGCGTTTTAGTCCTTCCACCGTACAGACCCTCCTCAGGATTCATCGACATTCGGATGCTAAGGTTGAACCCGGATTGGACCAAGCCCTTGTTCAAAATGTTTAAACATGTTTCAAATGGCTATTGTCCAGGGGGTGATTGTTTAAACAATTGTTGCAACCAACCCTGTCAATGATTCCAAGGCCCAATTCACCCATCCTTGTCTCAACCCTCCCACAGCTTCCCTGACTTGTAAGCCAAACTGTCAAACTGTTTCACTTTGTGTGTCTTCGTTTAGGAACCAAAGTGCACACTAACCTGACAGCCCTGAGGTTTGAAGTTTCTGTTTCTCGGCTCAAGGACGTGAAGCTGAGAGCGGACCTGATCAGCTTCAACTCGGCCATAGCGGGCGACTTCGCCTTCGCGGAACAGCTGCTAGCGGCCATGCCCAAGTTGCAGCTCGCGCCGGACGTGGTGTCCTACAACGTGCCCCGAGCATCGAGTCACGTGTTTGTTTTATGGAGAGCGTGCTTTCCGGTTCGGGGGAGGGGAGGGGATTGAATTTTTAGGTGTGGACGAAAATTGTAAGAAAATGCAGAAAGGTTCAGCTTCCAAGCCTCGAAGAAGAATGGAACTGTTCTCGAAGAATGACTTCCCCCTATTTGACAATTCTTGCATCTTCTGGCAGCTTCCACCTGAGATCAGGCGTCAACGTTGGGCATCGAAGACGGAAGCTGGAGTCTGAAGTTGTTTCCTTTCAACCAACTGCTTGGGTGAGTATCCTTCTTGCAGACATTTGAAGGAAATGCCTTTAAGGGAAAGCCAGCCCAATAAAGCAGTTAGTTGTTCTGCTTCATCCAGTAAGAAGTCCAAGGCCATTGCAAAGTTTGCCTTCTCGTCTGGCTGTTCATGTTCCAGATATCGCAAGAAAAACAGACGCGAAACCTGATTCATTCCTACAATGGGATTGTCAAGCTGAGGGTGAGTCACCAGCTGGGAAGCTCATGACGTCGGCAGCTCTCTCTCTCTCTCTCTCTCTATCTCCTCCCCTTCTCTTTCTGGGATGTGCCTTCGGTTGAGTGAAATCAACTGGATGAAATGATCCGCAAGTTGTTCGTTGCACCTGTTGTTCCCGCATGTTCCCGCGAGATCCAGTCAGCCAGCCACGAGCCTGCAACGCGCTTTTGGCGTGGAACGCGATGGGGATTCGGCCTTGGGGGGGTTTGACCGCACATCAAACAGCCCCATTTGTCATTGCCAGACTGGTTGTGTTTTGCTTTTGGCCCTTTTGGAGTCTCTTCGCTTTCTCTTTTCACCAGCAAAGAGTTCACGGTTTTGATATTTTTGAGGCGCTCGCGAACTTTCTGATGGGTATCCGCCCTGCGTTGGATCGGATCCGTTTGTGTCTCATGCTTTCCTTTGGGTTCCCCTTCAAACAGCCAGGGTACCGAGCCTCAAGAAAAGGACAGATGGATGGACCCGAATTGAGGTTTGGTCACCAAACTTCAGACCCTACATTTCAACTGTGGCTGGCTTCCTTTTGGTTCCTTCTCAAATGGGTGTGTCTTTTTCTGCTTACATCCCCCAAAAACAGACCCGTTTGGTTTCCGCTTGGTTTTCCTTTTGGTTTCCTTTTAGAACGACCAAAGGCCCAAAGCCCCGTGCCAGAAGCCGAGCCAGGCCGCCATGGCGTCGAGCGACTGGCGCGGCTGCCTGGACCTCCTGGCGCGACTGCGAACTGCCAGGCGTCGATTTTGTTCGAAGCGACGCGCGTTTGAGTTGAAAGCCGGGGCCCTCAAAAGCCGGACAAAGTGGACTACTATGGAAGTCCACACGGATCTTACATTTGCTGAATAATGAATGCATATGGATTTTCCCCTGTTGGTTTTAAAGGGAATCTAGTACGACTGGATTGTATTTCTTCCTGGGGGGGATTGATGGTTCAACCATTCACAGGCGTTCATCGATCCCAAATGGTGAAACATTTTGTCCATCCAGTATGTTGAGGGACTCATTCTCAAAATTAGTCGTGGGGGGGCGGTTTGCCTAACCAAGGAGGCATCCCTTGCGGGCTCTCGAGTCTCGAGGGCCTTGGGTTGACTGAAATTCTTGATCACCTCACTAATTTCTAGGCCAAGGTGACCCCGTTTTGACATGCTTTCTATGTTTTAAGGCGCCAGTGATACCAACAGACCTGCTTGCATGTTGGCTCGTGTAGATCGAGGCTGACCCCCAGCGCGGTGACCTGTGGCACCTGCATCACCGCGTGCGGGACTTCGGAGTGGCGCCAGGCACTGCAGCTCTTAGAGGCGACGGGAGTCGCCGGTGACGTCAGAAGCACCGGATTCCCTTAAAGTAACCATAGGGGATGGTTCATAGGGTCATTCCCTGCTCAGAACCAGCAAGCTATTTGGAAACGGATCTTTTAGACTTTAGCTTTTCGATTGAAGCAGCTCGGATTTTCCGTATTGGACCCACCAAAGGTTATTCACTTTTTGTAGAGGCTCAACAGCAACCAAGGTCAACATTTTGCGAATCCCGGATGCGGGATTCCCTCTTGGTGGTTTGGAGCTGGGTGGTTTGGTGGTGTTCCCGGGTGTTTTTTCCCCATTTGGGTACAAGAATTCGGAGTTCAAATCCCCAAACCAAGGGAAACCAGCAACCTGACGGGTTACCTGAGATGAAGCACCGAATGTAGGTCACTATGTTATGCCTTAGGCTTCTTCATCCCTATGGAAAAGTCTAGCTTGAACACCCAAGGCGGTCCCTCGGATTGCCGGGTTTCTTGGGCCAAAGGGCTCCAGTGGATAGCCTCGGAAAGCAGAATATCGGGTTGATTTTGATTGGGGGTCTCGTTTTAGTGGGAATCCGGATACACAAACATAGGTAGTAGGATAAGTTTATTCCTTGGTTCCCTTGAATGTTCCTGAGTAGCCTCCGCAGGCACTAAGGCTCAGGTTGCAATGGCCCTTGCTATTGCTCTGAATCAAGAATCGAACCAGTCGATTGGGCTTATTTGTGCCAGACCCAGACGCGGCAAATCAGAGGGAAACCTGCGCCTTCCCGCTGCAACAGCTGATATGAGCCTACTATTTTCAAGCCCTCCATGGCCCTTCAAACGTTGAACTTGCCCCTTCCTTTTTTTGGCTAGAGAGGCAGGGGGAAATTCAATGCCCAGAGCTCTTCGGACATTAGATTTACCCCTTTCTCTATTTAGCTGAGAAGCCGCGTCAGAGAGGGGGAAATTCAATGTCCTTGCTTTGTCTAGCTGAAGAGCCATGTAGAGAGGCAGGGGGAAATTTACCCCTTCCTGATTTAGCTGAGAAGCCACGTCAGAGAGGCGAGGGAAATTCAATGTCCAGGGCCCATCGGACATTAAATTCCACCTTCCTCTATTTAGCATTTAGCTGAGAAGCCACATCACAGAGGTGGGAAACCTTGTCTAACTGGAGAGCCATGCAGAGAGGCAGGGGAAATTCAATGTCCAGGGCCCTTCGGACATTGAGTTTTCTCCTTGCTTGTCTTGGGCATTTGCACCGCCCGCTCCGTTGCAATTACCCTTGCCCCTTATTCACCCTGGCAACAGCGCAGCACAGCCGTTTACCCCCCCCCCCCGCCCGAGAAACCACAAAACCTGAAGCCTTATACTCGCGCAATTTTTGCCTGGTTGCTCAAATATGCTCAAATAATTGTGTCCTTATGTTGTCCTCACTTTGGCTTCATTCTGGCCTTAGTCTGGCCTCAATTTGTGTTGTTGCTATTTTTGCGCACATAGCGTCAAATGTGCTTAATGTTGCCTCAACTTGGCCAATGTTGCCAGATCTTTGCAG
Organism: Effrenium voratum; assembly: GCA_963377175.1. Taxonomy (NCBI): domain Eukaryota; class Dinophyceae; order Suessiales; family Symbiodiniaceae; genus Effrenium; species Effrenium voratum. The sequence continues at coordinate 24,791 of CAUJNA010003424.1, forward strand.
GTGTACTCAATTTTGCACTACGCTAGCTCAAGCTGGCTGGATTTGGCTTCCGCGTATCCATCTGGGATTCAATCTATGCCTTGCGACCGCTGAATTTCCCATCTGCCTCCAACCGATTGTGGCACGGTTCATGATTCAGCCCTTGAATATACGGCAAGTCGGGTGAAAAGCCAAACGGTGCCCAAGAAAGGCCCCCAAAAGGAATGCATGGGCAAACACACAAAATGTCCGTGGAGGTAAACATCATTTTGCATAGGGTGTCCAAAAGAAAAGCTTAAATGAGCTTTCATCAGAAATGATGTTTTTTGGGTGCTTCTTTGTATGCCATTGTTGTAGGAAAGCAATTTATGCTGCCAAGCAAGTTGTATTTGCTAGAAACTGCCTTATTGAGCCTCATTCGGCTATACTATGCGATGATCCTATTTTTCAAGAAGCGCTTTTTTGGGGGAAGGGAAGGTATGCCTTCTGTGTCCAAAATGCCCACAGCCCCAGAGGAAGCCCCGGCACCGGACGTGGTGTGCTTCAACGGCGCCATCTGCTGCGTGCCCAGCACGGACCAGGCGCTGCAGCTGCTGACCATCATGGGCGCCAGAAAGCTGCAAGGCGCGGCATGGGATCGATTTTGGATTGGACGTGGAAATGGATGGTATTCGCTTATATTCGCTTCCTTTTGGATTCGCTTTTAGAAAAGAGCGTGCTTTTTGTTGGGGACATGAGGTTTAGCAGGCCAAAGGAAGTTTGGTAACTTGTTTGGATTCCTCGGGTGTGGGAAAGCAGGGCAGGTTGTGATGTGAATCCCCTAACAGACGAAGAAGCAGGGATGGCCCACTTTGGATGGCACGTTGGAAATGGGGTGGGTGCTTGGCGAACGGTGAGCTCCAGTAGAGAGAGTTTTCTTGTATGTGTTTTTGTTCAATTTAGCCGAGAAAAAACGTCCTGCTTTTCACCCTGGCCACTGGTTTGACGTGATGACATGTTGAGGGTCACCCACTCGCCCCAGAGAGCTGGGGGGTAGGCCAAGTTTGAAGATGTCAATGCAATCGAACCCGTTACAAAAGGTGGGTGTTTGAATTCCATGTGTTGCAGGAGAGTAACAAGTAATGGGAATGCAGTTGATGAGCAATTCTTTGATCCACCAGGTTGATTCAGGGTCAGCTATGAAGGTGCCACGGTCGTGAAGGGTTTCCAAGAAGTCTAAATACCAACAGCTCAAGCGATTCAACTTATTTAAGGGCTGCCGCCCAGTGCCGCCGACCCCTCCGCTGGGGGGCCAGCCCAGGTTTTTTTTGTTCTGTCAGCGGCTTTTGGCTGGTTCAGGCTTGCTGGCTTGCTTGCTTGCTCGCTTGCTTGCTTGTTTGCTTGTTTTCAGCGCTTTTCCAGGCCGCACTCGTTTGCCCACAGCGAGCACCAACCAAAGGAGTGCTATATAGAAAGTAGACAGCTATCGGTCCCCAGGGCGCAACCAGCAAGAACAGCTTCGCGTCCAGCGCGCTTGGAGGCCGCACTCGCTTCGCTGCAGCGAGCACGAACCAAAGGAGTGTGCCGGCAGCCTGCTCCGCCGCGGCCGAGTGCCTAACGTCGCATTTGAGTCCAATATGCAGCAAAGCTATCGGTCCAGAGGGAGCGGCCAGCCACAAAAGCTTCGCTTCCCGCGCTTTTCCAGGCCGCACTCGTTTGTCCACAGCGAGCACCAACCAAAAGGAGTGCGCCGGCAGCAGAAAGGAAGAAAAGAGGCCGAACGGGCGGGCCGTGACAAAGCTTCAGCGCTGAAAACTGTGCCCTGCAGGTGCTGGAGCGCTTTTCCAGGCCGCACTCGTTTGCCCACAGCGAGCGCCAACCAAAGGAGTGCGCCGGCAGCCGATAGGAAGAAAAAAGGCCGAGCGGGTGGGTCTTCAGCGCGAAAAGCTGTGCCGAGCAGGTAGTTGAGCACGCTCGGCCTCCTCAGCTCAGGGGCAGTTGGTGTAGTGGCATCACACCCGCTCAGCACGCGAGAGGGGCCGGGTTCAATCCCCGGCCTGTCCATGCCCATGTGCGCCTGCGTTGGTCTTTCATCCCTTTGGGTTTGCTGTGCGTCTTGCCAAGGGCGGCTGCTGCGCCGCGGCCGGGTGCCGAACGTCACTTTTGAATCCTATATATAGAAATAGTATTAGTGAGAAATAGTATTAGTAGAAAGTATAGAAAGTATAGAAAGTAGAAAGCTATCGGTCCCCAGGGCGCAAACCAGCAAGAACAGCTTCGCGTCCAGCGGCCTCTTTTCTTCCTATCTGCTGCCGGCGCGCTCCTTTGGTTGGTGCTCGCTGTGGGCAAACGAGTGCGGCCTGGAAAAGCGCTCAAGCACCTGCAGGGCACAGTTTTCAGCGCTGAAGCTCTGTCACGGCCCGCTCGTCCGGCCTTTTTGCTTCCTTTCTGCTGCCGGCGCACTCCTTTGGTTGGTTCTCGCTGTGGGCAAACGAGTGCGGGCCCGCCCGTTCGGCCTCTTTTCTTCCTTTCTGCTGCCGGCGCACTCCTTTGGTTTCTTTCCTTTTCCTTTCTGCTGCCGGCGCACTCCTTTGGTTGGTGAAACGAGTGCGGCCTGGAAAAGCGCGGGAAGCGACGCTTTTGTGGCTGGCCGCTCCCTCTGGACCGATAGCCTTGCTGCATATTGGACTCAAACGCGACGTTAGGCACCCGGCCGCGGCGGAGCAGGCTGCGAACGGGCTGGCCGTGACAGAGCTTCAGCGCTGAAAGCTGTGCCCAGCAGGTAGTTGAGCACTCTCGGCCTGCTCAGCTCAGGGGCAGTTGGTGTAGTGGCATCACACCCGCTCAGCACGCGAGAGGGGCCGGGTTCAATCCCCGGCCTGTCCATGCCCATGTGCGCCTGCGTCTGGCACCGTTTGCCTATCCCTGGCACGAACCAAAGGAGTGCGCCGGCAGCCTGCTCAATATGCAGCAAGGCTATCGGTCCAGAGGGAGCGGCCAGCCACAAAAGCTTCGCTTCCCGCGCTGGTCCAGGCCGCACTCGTTTGTCCACAGCGAGCACCAACCAAAAGGAGTGCGCCGGCAGCAGAAAGGAAGAAAAGAGGCCGAACGGGCAAGCCCGCACTTGTTTGCCCACAGCGAGCACCAACCAAAAGGAGTGCGCCGGCAGCAGAAAGGAAGAAAAGAGGCCGAACGGGCTGGCCGTGACAGAGCTTCAGCGCGGAAAGCTGTGCCCAGCAGGTACTTGAGCACTCTCGGCCTCGGCTCAGGACCAGTTGGTGTAGTGGCATCACACCCGCTCAGCATGCGAGAGGGGCCGGGTTCAATCCCCAGCCTGTCCATGCCCATGTGCGCCTGCGTTGGTCTTTCTCGCTTTGGGTTTGCTGTGCGTCTTGCCAAGGGCGGCTGCTGCGCCGCGGCCGGGTGCCGAACGTCACTTTTGAATCCTATATAGAAGTAGTAGAAAGTATAGAAAGTATAGAAAGTAGAAAGCTACCCCAGGGCGCAAACCTGGTGCTCGCTGTGGACAAACGAGTGCGGCCTGGAAAAGCGCGGGAAGCGAAGCTTTTGTGGCTGGCCGCTCCCTCTGGACCGATAGCCTTGCTGCATATTGGACTCAAACGCGACGTTAGGCACCCGGCCGCGGCGGAGCAGGCTGCGAACGGGCTGGCCGTGACAGAGCTTCAGCGCTGAAAGCTGTGCGCAGCAGGTAGTTGAGCACTCTCGGCCTGCTCAGCTCAGGGGCAGTTGGTGTAGTGGCATCACACCCGCTCAGCATGCGAGAGGGGCCGGGTTCAATCCCCGGCCTGTCCATGCCCATGTGCGCCTGCGTCTGTCACAGTTTGCCTCTCCCTGGTCTTTCATCCCTTTGGGTTTGCTGTGCGTCTTGCCAAGACCGGCTGGTGCGCCGCGGCCGGGTGCCGAACGTCACTTTTGAATCCTATATAGAAAGTAGAAAGCTATCGGTCCCCAGGGCGCGACCAGCAAGAACAGCTTCGCGTCCAGCGCGCTTGGAGGCCGCACTCGCTTCGCCGCAGCGAGCACGAACCAAAGGAGTGCGCCGGCAGCCTGCTCCGCCGCGGCCGGGTGCCTAACGTCGCGTTTGAGTCCAATATGCAGCAAGGCTATCGGTCCAGAGGGAGCGGCCAGCCACAAAAGCTTCGCTTCCCGCGCTTTTCCAGGCCGCACTCGTTTGTCTACAGCGAGCACCAACCAAAGGAGTGCGCCGGCAGCAGAAAGGAAAAGGAAAGAAAAGAAACGAAGAAGAACAAGAAAAAAGGGAAAGAAAGAAGGCTGGTAAGGTACAGGGCTGAACGGGCGAGGGCGAAAGGGAAGGGAGAAGGCTGCCACAGTCACGCTCCAACGCCAAACGAACACTCCCCCAGCGCCTTCCCCTTGCAGGCAGGGGGGTCGGCGGATATTTCCAGTCACTTCAGCACTGGGAGCCCTTCTTGAGGCGCAGTTATTTGCGACCCTTTTTTACATTCCTCGCTATGCCCCGGACCTGCGAGCGCAAAACAAGGGTCAACATATGATGTTTGGTGGTAAAATCTTATCCCCTTTCAAATTGGGGCGCGCAGGCTATGTGCACGTTGGCGTATCCAAAGAAAAGCCGGCCTGGACCCTTTCTTAGGACCTATGAACCAACCGATTGGGCAAGTCTTCCCTTTTGCTTGACGACAGTCCCCCATACAAAACGCAGAAGGAGTCTTGTATGGTTCCAAGAGGTCAAAAAACTCCCCCAAGAGGGAAATTATTTTCCAGAAGAGGGTCTGAGCACTTCCATGTTTGGAGGGCAATGGTTCAGGTGTCAGCATAGCTCGGGAACTTTGCTGGATGGTGCTTGTTTCATTGCGATAGAACCGAATCACCTTGATAATTTTGGACACGGAGAGCTTTCTCCTCCCCCAATATGAGGGAAAGAACTGGGGCGCTTGAAGTGACAAGCTCAGAACGTCTAAAACGGATTGTTTAACAGGAAGCCACCCACAAGTAGTCTGGAGAACCCCTGAAAATGCAACCACTTCAGGGACCTAGAAGGACACCAATGCCATGCAGTGCCAGAGGCCCTCAAGTTGCTCAAGTGTGGTTGTCTGCCATTTACCTAAACAAGTATACAAATGTGTGTGGGTGTCCTCTTTGGAGGGTGCCTCTTTTTTGTGGTTCTGAAGGGAAACCCACAGGAAAGGTGTTTTTTCCTTTTTTCCTTTTTCTTTTTTTTCGCGGCTACCTGCACCCTGGTGGGGTACAAAAGAGTCCAGGCACTTTGGTCACCTACAACTCCCTGCTAAGCTGCTGCGAACGCACCAGCAACTGGACCCTGGCCTTGCATGTCCTTTGCGACCTCGAGAAAGCGGACATCATCAGATCCCTGGCAAAAAGACGGTCGAGAGTCGTGCTGTTGATTGGTGTTTGTTGTTTGCTTTGTTTGTTGTCTGATTTCTGTTTGCGTATTGGAGTTTTACATATCAGGATTCATGCTTCATGGACCAAAATCAGAATATGTTTTGGTAAGGGGGACCCTGGGGTTTCATCTTCCCTCAGTTCCTTCTGAAGTTGCTACACCAATATGGGCGGTAAATATCTACAACGGCCCAGCGTCGGCTAAAACGGGGCATCCAAACGCCCATTCCTTTTGCCCGGGCTATCTATCTTCCGGCAGGGCCAGTGGCCTCTCAGGTACCTTCTAACCCTCGGTACCTCTCATGCACGTTTTGGGTTGGCTGTTCTCTTTTGGAAGGAGCAGCTCTGGAAGCTGGAGTGGACAAAAGCTGGGTGCCAAATAGCCCCGAGATGCGGTTTTCGGACCAAAGAAAAATGACAAAGGATGTGCATAGTGTGTGTGTGTTATGCTCTCCCCGACTCGTTTAGCACCCCAGACTTCAAGCCAGGGTACCTGAATTCGGAAGTGAATCACGTCCCGGGAAAGTGGGTTCCACTGATTCCTGACCTGCTTCCCACAGGAAAGTGGCGCCACGAAAAGGCAAAGGCGGCCCTTGGTATCTGGTGGGAGCGCGCCATCCAACACGGCCCTTTGTCCACCTCAAAGCTGGTTTTGACCTCCATGTGGGTGTATCTTTTCGGAGGGTGCCGTCAAGATGATGGTATTTTACATGGAAGCAACGGGAAAACAGCCATTGTGTGGGGACAATTAAAAGAAAAGACCCATGTTGTCTTTTGATTTCTGGGTCAAAGAGGTTGCCGATGGCCATGTACGTACAACTCCTGCGCCTTCGGTCTTTTTTCGAACGACGACCCACATACCAGCCACCCAGGCTGGTTTCCAAGGGGAACCAAGAAAGAAATCAACCCTAGCAGGATCCCTATTTTGCGAAGCGCCCAACATCTGACCAAAAAGCATCAAAGCTGAAACTTCTGAGTTCAGCTCTGACCAGGCTGCAACGCCTGCATCAGTGCCTGTCGTAGTCGCTGGCAATGGGCGTTGCGCCTCCTCCACACAGCTGAGACGCCAGATGTGGTGAGCTACGCTGCTGCCATCAGCGCGACCGAGGACGGCGTTTCACGCCTGGGTGACATGTTGGTTGGGTTGGGATCCTTAGATGTCCTTTGTTGGGTGAGTTTTACATCGCCACTTGGCCCTATGTTGGATTTTATTTTTGAAAGGCGATTTTTAAAGGGGACCAGCTTGCTTGAACCATAGTGGTTGACACATGTGTAAAAACAGCATTGTGTTTTGTCGACAATCCCAACCTGGTTCTTGCTGGGTAATGCGGTGATAATCCCAGTTGTTCAGTGCTCTTCCCGCTTGAAGCGGGGTCAGCCAATCAACATACGGTTCCGATATTTTGCGACCAGGATCACTGGGCAACTGAGCGATGGACAGTTTGATTGGTGGGAGAGTGCAACCCATACTGCCCCAAAGGCAAAAACGGAAGTGCACAGCGTCGTTTTGGGGATGGGAGGAATAGGCTGCATGCCTCAACTGCCCCAAGAATGCAGAGGGGAAGAATATGTTTGCCAGTTTTCCCGACCCTTTGTTTGATGCTAAGTTGTCTCTTCAGATAGGTGCAGATATGCGGGTGTGTGTGTGTGTGTGTTGGTGTGGGTTTGGGGTTGAGTCAGTTCAGGTGTTTCGGAGGCCTGCAACTGGTGTTGCTTGGATCTTCAGCGCGGGAGTGCAAAAAGTGAACTTTGTTGCTGCTCCGCCCGCAGAGAGGAAAGTGTGGCAGACTCTGCCCAAAAAGTGGTTGTGCATTTGTTCATTGGGCTGTAGTGAGTAACCTTGGCTATAGCGTTGGCAGACTTAGTGGCATTGGGTTGTAGCTAGCCATGGTCAGGAGGCCAACCTGTGGCAACTGGCGATCGCCCTCTTTTGTGAGATGCAGCTCAGCACCCGACCCAACGCCACTCGTTCGACACAAGTCCAGTCGACTTGGACTAGGGTGTTTTGTTGGGTTAAGTCGATTTTTCGGAGTCCAATTTCCGGGCTTCGTTTCCAATGGAGGGGAAGCCCCTTCAACCAGCCCAAACCGTGTCCCTTTTCTTCCCATGTCCACAGGTCCGAGATGGAGAATGATTGTACCAATGGGTACCTCAAAACGTGGAGGCTTTGTTTTTCAGATGGATTCCCGTGGAAGCTGAAAGGCCCCTGAAAAAGAAGCAATAGGCAGAGTCTTCCCCGAACGCTGCCCGACTTCCAACAGCTCACGCTCCAACTCCCGGGCCTCACCTTCGCCATGTTTTGTTCACTGCCCAGGGAATCTGAGGGTGCCATTCGGGCTCAAACCCAGGTTTGGTTTGAAAGAATGAGTGAAACGGACGGAATGAACACAACTCGCCCAATGGAACCAACGTGGTTCCCTTGTACTGGCGGGGGTGGAGTTTCCCTTGTCAACCCCTGATGAATAAAGCAAAGACCCCTGAACTTTCAGCTGGGGAAAGGCCAAAGAACCTGCCCCAGTCTGACAAACCACCCCTCCCTCTTGACGGATTTGTCTCAAACGAACACGGGGCACTTGAGGTGGTGGCTTACGGCGCCCTCGTCTCCGCCATGGCCACAGCATCCCAGCATCTTGTCCTTCAGACTTGTGCATGCGTATATACATAAAATATATATATATATATATATATGTTTATTTATTTATGGGTATATAGTATAGATGCAGTATAGATGTATGTATAAACATGTACAGGGCCTTTTCCACAAAACACTGCAAACAATGAGTTTGTCCAATTACAATCAGTGCCTGCCCGAGCATGTCTTCGTTCTCCTGCTACGGAGTCAATTATATACTGTCTGAACAATGAATACACATATGCATGTATTGTATGTAAAACACCTGGGCCCAACGAGGGGTGCAAGTTAAATTCAAAGATAAATAAATCAATCAATCAAACTACATATGTGTGAGAACACAATTTTACTTTAGCTTAAGGTTTCACCTGCTGAAACATACCAAAGCAAATTATGAATATAAGTAAGGTATACCATGCTTGCGTCCAAGATATGCTTGTACATGCCAGAGACATACAAGAACATGACTTTGCGTCCATGCTGCAGCTCGGCAGCCGGCATGGTGTGCTCATTAACTGTACAAGTAAATGAATACCTTTAGCTGAGTTGTTAACAAGCTTTGTAAATATGTTAGGGCCAATTGAATGATGTGTGTATTAAGTTCTATTCAAACTGGTCCACGGCTTATAGAAGGCCGTGGGGTTTTCAAGCAATGTCGGCCCCGAAACCATGACCCGTGCAGTCACTGCCAGGCGGATTTCCAATGAAGCAATTTCTTAACATCGAATCATGCCATTTCTAGGGGTGCAAACATATGAGCCTCACGTTACAAGCAGAAATGTGGCAAAAACATTTGTTATCCCAGCCCCCAGCTACTTTGCGCCGCACTTTTTGGCAGCGTGTGTGCAGCGCTGCGCGGGTGCACTTGAGCGGGTGTGCTTACCATTTGGCAGGCGTGTGTGCAGCGCTGCGCGGGTGCAATTGAGCGGGTGTGCTTACCATTTGGCAGGCGCGTGTGCAGCGCTGCGCGGGTGCACTTGAGCGGGTGTGCTTACCATTTGGCAGGCGGGTGCGCTTGAGCGGGTGTGCTTACCATTTGGCAGGCGTGTGTGCAGCGCTGCGCGCGTGCACTTGAGCGGGTGGGCTTACCATTTGGCAGGCGTGTGTGCAGCGCTGCGCGGGTGCACTTGAGCGGGTGTGCTTACCGTTTGGCAGGCGTGTGTGCGCAACGCTACGGGTGCACTTGAGCGGGTGTGCTTACCATTCGGCATGCGTGTGTGCAGCGCTGCGTGGGTGAACTTGAGCGGGTGTGCTTACCATTTGGCAGGCGTGTGAGCAGCGCTGCGCGGGTGCACTTGAGCGGGTGTGCTTACCAATTGGCAGGCGTATGTGTGCAGCGCTGCGCGGGTGCACTTGAGCGGGTGTGCTTACCATTTGGCAGGCGTGTGTGCAGCGCTGCGCGGGTGCACTTGAGCGGGTGTGCTTACCATTTGGCAGGCGTGTGTGCAGCGCGGCACGGGTGCACTTGAGCGGGTGTGCTTGCCTTTTGGCAGGCGTGTGTGCAGCGCTGCGCGGGTGCATTTGAGCGGGTGTGCTTACCATTTGGCAGGCATGTGTGCAGCGCCGAGCGTGTGCACTTGAGCGGGTGCACTTACCATGTGGCAGGCGTGTGTGCAGCGCTGCGCGGATACACTTGAGCGGGCGCGCTTACCATTTGGCAGGCGTGTGTGCAGCGCTGCGCGGGTGCACTTGAGCGTGTGTGCTTACCATTTGCCAGGCATGTGTGCAGCGCTGCGCAGGTGCAATTGAGCGGGTGTGCTTACCATTTGGCAGGAGCGGGTGCGCTTACCATTTGGCAGGCATGTGTGCAGCGCCGCGCGGGTGAACTTGAGCGGAGGCGTCTGCCCAGGGCTGTGCGGGTGCACTTGAGCGGGTGTGCTTGCCATTTGACAGGCGTGTGCGCAGCGCTGCGCGGGTGCACTTCAGTGGGTGTGCTTACCATTTTGCAGGCGTGTGTGCAGCGCTGCGCGGGTGCACTTGAGCGGGTGTGCTTACCATTTGGCAGGCGTGTGTGCAGCGCTGCGCGGGTGCACTTGAGCGGGTGTGCTTACCATTTGGCAGGCATGTGTGCAGCGCCGCTCGGGTGCACTTGAGCGGGTGTGCTTACCATTTGGCAGGCGTGTGTGCAGCGCATGCGCGGGTGCACTTGAGCGGGGGTGCTTACCATTTGGCAGGCATGTGCGCAGCGCTGCGCGGGTGCACTTGAGCGGGTGTGCTTACCATTCGATTTTCCAGCTAGAGCTCGAAACCTGTACTTCGCTCACTAGACCTGCGCAACAAATTTGCGATTTTCCAGCGCGTACTAGACTTCTGAGCGACACGTCTGAGCACGACTTCTGATTGACACTTCTGAACACCTGATCAACACTTCTGAACCACACTTTTTCTGATCGACACTTCTGAGCAACACGTCTGAGCGACATTTTTTCTGATCGACACTTTTGAGCAACACTTTTGATCCGCACTTCTGATTGACACTTCTGATCGACAGATTGAGCAACACTGCTGAACCACACTTCTGATTGACACTGATGAGCCACACTTCTGATCCAAATTTCTCATCGACAGTTCTGAGTAACACTTCTGAGCAACACTTCTGATCCACACTTCTCATCGACACTTCTGAACGACACTTTTGAGGAACCCTTCTCATCAACACTTCTGAGCAACAGTTGACACTTCTGAGCGATCTTTTTGAGCGACACCTGACCAACACTTCTGAACCACACTTTTTCTGATCGACGCTTCTGAGCAACACTTCTGACAGAGACTTATTCTGAACGACTTTTCCGAGCAACACTTCTGATTGACACTTCTGAACCACACTTTTTCTGATTGACACTTCTGAGCAACACTTCTGGGCGACACTTTTTCTGACCGACTGTTCTGAGCAACACTTCTGATTGACACTTCTGAGCGACACCTGATCAACACTTCTGAACCACACTTTTTCTGATCGACACTGCTGAGCAACACTTCTGAGCGACACTTTTTCTGATCGACATTTCTGAGCAACACTCCTGATCGACACTGTTGAGCAACACTTTTGATCCGCACTTGTGCTCGACACTTCTGGTCGACAGTTTGAGCAACACTGCTGAACCACACTTCTGATTGACACTGATGAGCAACACTTCTGACCCACACTTCTCATCGACAGTTCTGAGAAACACTTCTGACCAACACTTCTGATCCACACTGCTCATCGACACTTCTGAACGACACTTGTGAGCAACACTGCTGAATTGACGCTTCTGAGCGACACTTCTGAGCAACACTTCTGATCGACACTTCTGAGTGAGCAACACTTCTGACCCACACTTCTGATTGACTTTTGAGCGACACCTGATCAACACTTCTGAACTACACTTCTTCTGATCAACACTTCTGAGCAACACTTCTGAGCGACACTTTTTCTGATCGACTTTTCTGAGCAACACTTCTGATCGACGCTTCTGATCGACACTTCTGAGCAACACTTTTGATCCGCACTTGCGCTCGACACTTCTGATCGACAGTTTGAGCAACACTTCTGATCCACACTTCTCATCGACAGTTCTGAGCAACACGTTTGATCCACACTTCTGGTCTGATCAACAGTTCTAGTTCTGAGCAACACTTCTGATCGACGCTTCTGAAACATGTCTGAGGGACACGTCTGAGCAACGCTTCTCAGCAACACTTCTGTTCGACACTTCTGATCGACACTTCTGAGCAACACTTCTGATCGACACTTCCGAGCAACACTTCTGTCGACACTTCCGATGAGCGACGCTTTTGATCGACACTTCTGAACGACACTTCTAATCGACACTTCTGACGACACTTCTAATGGACACTTGTGATCGGCACTTCTGAACGAAACTTCTGTCTCCAAACGCGCACCGCGCCACAGCGAGAGCGATCTCGCTGAGTCAAAGTGACGTGCCTGCCAGGGAAAGCTATACCCAGGCACCAAAGTACTGTGCCTGCCACAAAATTTGCACGAAATGCTCCAAAGTGCCGCGCCAGCCAAAACACTCGAAAGTGCTGCGCCCGTCACGCAAAGTAAGCTTGCCAAACTCAAAATCATCCAAAGTGCTGGACCTGCCACGAAATCCTACTTTGACACGTTTACGACACGCATCCAAAACTAGCACGGCACTGTGGCGCCAGAATGATGTCGACCAATTTTCACATGTTTCAGGCCCGCCAAAACGAGCCGATTGTCAACGAAAACCGCGTCGGCGCAAACACTATCGCGCGCCTGCCAAGCAGGACACCTCAAAGCGACCACCCTGGATCGCAAATCCCAATGGCACGGCAACGAGAACACGCAGCCTTCCAAAACACTGCGCCTGCGCAGCGAAACAACACGTCGAGCGTCGAGAAGCTACGATTCGCGCACAGGGTCAACGAAAACAGCCCTTGCCGATCCATCACACTTCCACGACGAATCCCAATGGCACACGCTTATCGCCTCACCGCAGACGGTTGCGGACGGTTGCGGACGGTTGCGAACGGTTGCGAACGGTTGCGAACGGTTGCGAACTCTGGAGCAACTCCTCGCGAACACGGCCTCCACCCCCAGACCCCCACTTGTAAACGGGAACCCTTCGCTACGCATTCGGGAGAAAGAATGGTGCTGCCCTGTTGGCATGGTCCAAGCATCAGGATCTTTTCTCACCGCAGATTTTGAGCCATATGTGTCCTTTTTGGTTGTTCTCGAAAAGTAGATGGCGATTCCGATCGGTTTACCTGGTGGTTTACTCATCCACGAAAATCCGAATCTATTTCCCCTAAATGGCTATGGTTGTCAAAACCAATGGTACCATTTTGGGATAGGTGAACTCACCACCCATTCTAGGGCCTATTTTAGTTGTTGGATTGGTTGATGTTCATTGGGGGCTAACCGATTTGGGTTTTGACCCATGGCCAAATCTGGGACACCCCCCAAAAAAAAAGAAACGACCCACCAAAATTGTGCTTTTCCTCTTTCCCTCCAGAGCAACCAAACAAATACAGAGACCTTGTTCACCTCAACGAAGGGGTTTTGACCCATGGCCAAAGAATGATCTCCTTCACAAGAGGTCAAAACATGGGTTTGGACCCATGTGGACATGGTTTTGTCCCATGGCCAATTTGGGTTTTGGCCCATTTTTTGAAGCCTCTCTGTAAACATTGCTCAGATATGCCATTTCCCGAAGGGGCCTCGAACTTGAGCCGCTTTAAGTTTCGTCGCGGGATCAAAGTTTCGTCAAGAAAAGGTTTGGACTGGTTCAGGGCTCCTCAAGAGGTACGGCTCTTGCAACCATTTGAAACATGGTTTTTTTTCAACACAAAAATACCATGTACAAATTGCAATGTTCAGGTGTATAATGAAAGGATCCCTGATGGATTGGACTGTTGGTTCGTGTTTGGCAACTGGAATGCACCCAAAACCCTTCCGAAGGCGCCATGAGGGTGCATGTTTACTTGCCCAGTGGAGCTGGTTTTTCCACAGAACTCTTGCCAGCTACGCCCATCAGCGTGCTGAAGGCTGCAGCGCAGCAGCATTTCCAGCGCCGCTTGAAGCTCACTGCAAAAGGCCGGCAGCTCGATTTGACGGCCACGCTGGGTGAGGCCGGGTTGCGAGATGAGGATGTGGTGGTAGCCGTTGCGCAACTTGGCAGATTGGCTGCCACTCGCAAGGCATTTGCTTTGTGTGGTCACGGAGACGAGGTTGTGACCTCGGGTAGTCCAAAATCTGGGGGAGACAGCAGCCAGGTGCAAGATCAACTGAGACACGTGCATCACATCCAAGCAGCCGAGCATGCTTTTGCGGCCATCCTTGAATCTGGGGCTGTTGTGACCTGGGGCAATCCACAATGGGGCGGAGACGGCAGCCGGGTGCAAGAGCCGTCCAGCACGTCCAAGCAACTGCCCGTGATTTGCTGCCATTCTTGAATCTGGGGCTGTTGTGACCTGGGGTCATCCAAACTGGGGCGGAGACAGAACACAGGTACAAGAGCTGCTGAGGAACGTCAAGCACGTCCAAGCAACTTACAAAGCTTTTGCTGCCATACTTGAATCTGGGGCTGTTGTGACCTGGGGTTGTGCAGATTTCGGCGGAGACAGCAACCAGGTGCAAGAGCAGCTGAGGAACGTCAAGGACATCCAAGCAACTGAAAGTGCTTTTGCTGCCATACTTGAATCTGGGGCTGTTGTGACCTGGGGTGAGCCACACTTCGGCGGAGACAGCAACCAGGTGCAAGAGCAGCTGAGGAACGTCCAGCACATCCAAGCAACTGGTGGTGCTTTTGCTCTTGAATCTGGGGCTGTTGTGACCTGGGGCAATCGACGCAGGGGCGGAGACAGCAGTCAGGTGCAAGAGCAGCTGAGGAACGTCCAGCACATCCAAGCAGCCGAGCATGCTTTTGCGGCCATCCTTGAATCTGGGGCTGTTGTGACCTGGGGCTATCCACAGGGGGGCGGAGACAGCAACCAGGTGCAAGAGCAGCTGAGGAACGTCCGGCACGTCCAAGCAACTGCCCGTGCTTTTGCTGCCATTCTTGAATCTGGGGCTGTTGTGACCTGGGGCGATCCAAACTGGGGCGGAGACAGCAGACAGGTACAAGAGCAGCTGAGGAACGTCCAGCACATCCAAGCAACTGAAACTGCCTTTGCTGCCATTCTTGAATCTGGGGCTGTTGTGACCTGGGGTCATTCAGCATACGGCGGAGACAGCAACCAGGTGCAAGAGCAGCTGAGGAACGTCCAGCACGTCCACGCAACTGCCTGTGCTTTTGCTGCCATACTTGAATCTGGGGCTGTTGTGACCTGGGGAATGTCCAGCACATCCAAGCAAATGCCGGCGCTTTTGCTCCCATCCTTGAATCTGGGGCTGTTGTGACCTGTGGTGTGTTGTAACACGGCGTCCAGCCAATCTGGAGCACATGAATGAAAGAAAAGAACAATCCAAGGCACGTTTCCATTGACGCTTGGCAACAGCGTGTCTGGCTGTGTCTGATTTGTAACCCCCCCCTCCAAACAAATGGCATCGGTTTTCGTTTTGGTTTCCCTTTCACGGCCACTGAAAACGGGCACCGAGCCTCAAACAAACCATGCCAACACAAACCCGAACCACCAACTGGCTCACATCACACTACTAATCTCCAGGTCATAAAGACTAGGTCTTCGCAAAATGTGCGCCGCTCCACAGCGAGAGCGATTTGACTCACCCAAAGTGCGCAGAGGATTTGCTTCGCGTTCACAAAATGTTCACCCCGCCACAGCGAGAGCAATCTCGCTGGGTCAAAGTGCTTGGCACGAAATCTACACCCAGGCGCACTCAAAATACGCACCGCACCGCAGCCATAGCGCTTCGACCCACCCAAAAGTGCGCAGAGGGTTCACTTCGCGTTCACCAAAGCTTCTCGAAGCTCGACGCGTCGTTTCGCTGCGCAGGCGCAGTGTTTTGGAAGGCTGCGCGTCCTCGTTGCCGTGCCAGTAGGATTTGCGACCCAGGGGTGGTCGCTTTGAGGCGTCCTGCTTGGCAGGCGCGTGATAGTGTTTGCACCGGCGCCTTTTTCGTTGGCCCTGTCGTACAATCGGCTCTTTTTGGCAAGCCTGAAACGTGTCAAAATTGGTCGACATCATTCTGGCGCCGCAGTCCCGTGCTAGTTTTGGATGCGTGTCGTAAACGTGTCAAGGTTGGATTTCGTGGCAGGTCCAGCGCTTTGGATGATTTTGAGTTTGGCAAGCTTACTTTGCGTGACAGGCGCAGCACTTTCGAGTGTTTTGGTTGAATTTCGTGGCAGGCGCAGCACTTTCGAACTTTTCGTGCACATTTCGTGGTAGGCGCAGTACTTTGGTGTCTGGGTGTAGAACTACTTGGCAGGCGCGTCACTTTGAGTCAGCGAGATTGCTCTCGCTGTGGCGCGGTGCACATTTGGTGAACGCGAAGCGAACCCTCTGCGCACTTTGGGTGGGTCGAAGCGCTCTGGCTGTAGTGCGGCGCTCATTTTGAGTGCGCCTGGGTGTAGGTTTCGTTTGAGTGCGCATGGGTGTAGATTTCGTGGCAAGCGCGTCACTTTGACCCAGCGAGATCGCTCTCGCTCACTGCGGACGGTTGCGAACGGTGCGAACGGTTGCGAACTCTGGAGCAACTCCTCGCGAACACGGTCTCTACCCCCAGACCCCCACTTATAAACGGGAAACCTTCGCTACGCATTCGGGAAAAACTGCGTTTCGACCCACGGCCTTCTATAAGCCGTGGTCCAACTACATGTGTGAGAACACAGAAGCATACCAAAGCAAATTATGATTATAAGTAAGGTATACCACGCTTGTATCCAAGATATGCTTGTACATGCCAGAGACATACAAGAACATGACTTTGCGTCCATGCTGCAGCTCGGCAGCCGGCATGGTGTGCTCATTAACTGTACAAGCAAATGAGTACCTTTAGCTGAGTTGTTAACAAGCTTTGTAAATATGTTAGGGCCAATTGAAGGATGTGTGTATTAAGTTCTATTCAAGCTTACATTTTATTTGGGGACGGAATTCCTACTTTGACGATTATCTTCAAAAATCAGAATCCATTTAAACTCTGTCCGGATGAAACTGCATTTTTGTTTTCTTGAAATTTCATTTAACACTCAGTTGGAAAGGAATACCTATCTAAATTCTTCATGAATATTGAAAATTGAAATTTTGGTGAACTATGTCTTTACTAAGTTCTATTCAAAATTCCAGTGCAAGTTGGAGTAAAGACGTATTTGCTGGAATGGCCACCTACATATCCTGAGAAGTAATATGTACAGTAACGAAAACTTGACTACTGGCAATGCCTCTAGCCTGGTGCCTCGAACCGCAAAGGCCCGGTCTTCCTGGGCCAACCCCCCCCCCCCCCGATAAAGCCAACATGTTGCTCAACGTTTTGCATCAAGGTTTAAGGTTCAAAGCCGGCCAGGTTTTTTGGTGGTTCTACCTGGTATCCTCAAAACCGCAAGAGTTTTGCTACTTTTTCCGCACGGACCTTTGCGAGGATTGGCGTGGTCGACGTGCACTAGGATGCTGGCGCTTGAGTTGCCTGCGTTGAGAACGACGCGTACTAAAACTTGCACGGAGCAACTTGCAGAGAGATAGCTGCGCAAAGAAACATGCGGAACGCACTTGCACAGAGAAACCTGCGCTGGCATCGAAAACTTGCGCGGAGAAACTTGCTCAGATCAACTTGAGCCAACAACTAGCGCAGACAAACTTGCATAGAGAACTTGCGCGGCGAAGTTTGAGTAGAGATGTTGCTTTTGCAGAGTGAGCGTGCGCAGCACCTACCAGTGCACAGAACTTGCACGTAGAACTGGCGCATGCTTTCTGGTTTGAAAGACAAGCGTAGGCACAGACAAGACGTGTGCAGCAGCACCTCACAAAAACGTGTGATGTCTGAAATCAACGCTCACTACGCTGTCCGGCCACGCGTGACGCTAGTTTTTTGCTAGCTGGTGTCCCAAACTGGCCCAAACAACACCCGAAATCCATTCTCTCAGGTGGCAGCTTGCGGTGTCCTCTTTGACACAGGCGCGCGCGGGCCTTGTGCAGCCCAGTGCTGCTCGACAATGCGCCCGACGCTGGGTCCAGCCGTGCCTTCTTCCTTGGTCCCTTCTTTACAACACCTACCAAAAAAGGAGCTCTGTGTTTCGAGGGGGTGTCCCCATTTTTTTTCAACCTCTTCCAAGGGAAAAGGTGGGGGAGGGGGGGTATTGTTGTAGACGCGTATCTATTTGGCTCCGACGGGCGGGGGAATTCCTGTAACTTGCGGAAACACTCTTGGATAACGGACATGGGACAATTAGCAATGTCCAACGTCCCTCTCAGTTGCAGGAAGGTGGCTCCAATTGTTTTACTCTTGGAAATACTGCTTGCTTCAGAAAGCCCCAAGCCTGTTGTTGGCTCGGAATATCTCAACTCTACCGCTGGGCCCTCTTCGTGTTTAGTTAGGGGGCTGCAAGTAGCAAAAGGCTTTGCGAACGTGGCGCAGTGCTCGGGAAGGAGAACCTGGTTTCCTGTCACGTTCTCAAGAGCGCCATCCTACCTCCAGTCGATTTTATTCTTCCTTCGCCCCCTCAACTCAAAACGAGGCGTCCCCTTTTGCACCGGACATCCCTCCGAAAAAGCAAAAATGTTGGGCCTGATGGCCCGGCCCAGGTGATTTTGTGCAACACGGCCATCAGCGCCTGTGAGCAGTGCCGCCAGTGGGCTCAAGCTTTGCAGCTCTGGTCCGAGCTGCGCAGCCTAGGTCTGGGCCCCAAGCCTCGGGGGCGCTTTGAGACTTGAGTTGCCGCCCTGCAGATAAAGAAAACCAATGTTAGCGGCACAGGGAAAGCAAAGGAGGGAAGCCCACCCATGTTTCTGGTCCCCGATGTGTCAATCTCCAAAACGATTGTTTGGGTGGAACATATGTGCCTACCCCAGGTGTGGGCCAACATTGGAGCCAGTCCACATATACAAAGCTTGGTCGTGGAGGTGATCATTTCTTGGAGTTGTAGGGACGCCCCTCAGGGAATCAACCAGTGGTTGGTCCAACCAGTGGCACCTTTACGTGTTTTGTTTTCGGGGATGGGGTTCATTAACAGCAACTTGTCCAATACTGGGTTCGTGGCCCAAAATCAGATCCGACTAGTCCATGGATGAATTACCCCGAAGGGGATTCATTTTTTTTGAGGGGCATGTTCCAACCCCTTTGTTTTTCTCGCACAGAGACCGATAACACTCAACCCTAGCTATGAAACCACACAGGCGTCCCCCCAGAAAGGGCTCTCTCAGCCTGTTCTTGGGCCGCCCCCAATAAAAGGAAGCCAGGGTGACCTTGATCCTCCTCAACGACTTCACTGGGTGTGTATCCCAGAACTGGGTATTATTGCCTTCAAAGAATCAGAAAACCAAGGTCCATTTCTGGGGTCCCCCGTGCGTGTTTCTTCTTCATCAAGGACCCATACCAAGGCTGGTTCCTCGGATTTCTTTGTGTAGCCATACCATGCGAAATACACACCCATTTGGACGCACACGCAGCAATGTGTCTGGCTCAAGGCACACACATGCTCCGCTGTGGTTTTATTTGCCCGCTATGCGATGCCTACGTTTGGTCAAGCGTTCGGACCCACAGACGCCTGTGTCGGACGTGGTGCTGCCGGAGCAGATCTGTGAGATGGCTCCTCGGTGCTCTCCGAGTTGTCTGGCCAAGCGGTGCTCCTTGTTTATTGAGAATCAAACCTCGGGTTAGCATGGTTCTCCGGATTTACGTGAAGTTACGATTGCCCAAAAAGGGAGGGGTGTAGCCTTGCAACCCAACACGCGAAACCCGTTTTCAGGTCCCCTGTGAAGTACCCTTTCATTCTTTGTGAAGTACCTGCTGGGTGCCGAATAGCACATTATCCTCCAATGAGGCATGTCAATTGTTCCGCTTCTTTTCGAGAGGGTTTCCCCATTGAAATTTCCCAACTTCCACCGGGGGCAGGGCGTGTTTTTTGCATCTCGCGCATCACGTAAGGCCCGTCACCGCCAGACGAACTTTGAAGATGGCACGCCCGAGGTCTGGGTTTCGCCTCATGGACTGGGGTCTATTCGAAAACGATGTTTTGTTTTAGGGTAGACAAAGTATGAAGCTGAATCAGAAAATATGTTTTCTGTGTGCCCCAGATGTGGGCCAAGTCACCCTACAAGATTCCGCTCCAAAAGTTGGAAAGATTTCAATTCCCATGTTGCACTTCTTGCAAGCCGAAGCGACCCTGTTTGTGACATGCCAGACCACGTTCCGTGCCCTTGTCAGATGCAAGCCTCATGTTTAGCACAGGTTCAGGACCCCTGCAAGAGGGGTGCAATGTTGCAAACCCTAAGCAGTAGACGAGGACAAATGATAGGTGAATAAGCCCTACAGGCTTCAGGGCACCCAAATCAGTGAGGCTTTCATGTTGGTTTCCCTTGGTAAGAAACCATAAGAAACCCAAGTGCGATATTCGCAACCAAAGCGATTGGACTGGATCTGACTGGTTGTGTTTTCCCCGTCGGCGGTCATGTTTAGTCAACCCAAACATTCAGCGGGGCCCTCTTTCCCTTCTTTGTGAGAGGGTGTCACTGTCAAGCCAGCCTGAAATGGGTGCCCCTTTTCTTCCATGACTGGTAGGTCAAGGGCGCCAACAATCGCCTTTTCCTTCGAAGTGCTGGCAAGTGATATCTCATGATATACTCACTCCCTCAGCTCCTGGACTGTCGATAAACTGTTGGTTTCGGATCATTTTAGTGGCAACAAAAGGCCAATTCGCTCGATCGGAAGTGAGTATATGACTCCCCATATGCTGAATTGCTCGTGTGCCCTGTTGGTCTAACAGATTGCCAACCACCGAACTCCCAAAGCCATTTTTCGGAAGGGAAATGCTGGCTTTGTGGCGCCTCAGAAAACGGAAGCATATGCTTCAGACTCATTTTGACCAAACGGAAATTCAACCACCTGTCCTGTTCTCTCCAAAAGTGATGAGCCCCCACTAAAAGGGCACACTCCCCTATCAATCAACCAGGACTTTCTTTCAATCTGGCCTCGTTACCCCCTCAAGAAGAAGCCACAAACGGACTTTCCCTTAGCATTATAAGAGGCCTGGCCGGTTTGACTTGTTGCCTGGTTGGTTGGGTCTAGGTCGAGCAAATCCCAGGCCTCGTTTGTTTGGCAGGCGCAATCCTGCAGCGACGTGTGCAAGCGCAACAACAAGCACAAGCGAACGCGGCGCCGCCGCCACGTGGAGGAGAAACTGCGAGACTTCTTGCGGCAGAACCAGTTTACTGACATCAACAAGCCCAGGTCGGCTCGTCCAAATTTTCGGAAGTCATCTGGGTCAGCTTCAGGGACGTGATTCGTGCAATCTGAAGGTGGGAAGGTGGGGTGGGATAGCGAACACTTGGTTCATTATGGTTTAGATTGATCCTGACACGCTCTATGTTTGTGGCATAATTGCCAAGGTGACGCAACAGCCGCAGCAAACCCTGGATTTTGGCAGGTCACCCTAAATTGGTGGTCCTGTTGCGTCCCCTTAAGCTAGCCAAAAACGCACCCCCAAACACCCATTTCACCGCCCCGTCTCAGGCGAGTGAGCACTGGGGAGGGTCTCTTCCAAGAGACCGAGATCCATGGCCAGACTTGCAGGCCGTTTCCCTCTTACAGGTGAAGTGAACCGTGTGTACCTCTCCTTCATCCTTCTTGGGTTGGCTGTCCTGTTTGGAAGAACCGTGTTTCTCAAAAGAGAGTGTCCGTTGGCTTTCAAAGAGCCAATGGAAACTGAAGATCCCAAAGTTTCATGCCGGCAAGCTCAGGATCTACCCGCTGCATTTGGCTGCAGCGCTGGGCGATGCGCGCTTAGTGCGGCACCTCTTGGAGCGCGGGGCAGACCCACAGGCAGGGCTCGGAGACCTTGAAATCCCAACCATCACTGTTCTTTGGTTCTTCTCACATGCTGTGTCTTATTTGTTGGTTTTGGTGTTTTGCCTCACATGGTGCTTACACTAAGGGGCTCTTATGGTAAGAGTTGAGGCTGGGTTAGATCGAGGCTTCGCGCTCAAAGTGTTGGCCCTGTGCGTATATAGTTGTCTTCGATGCGAAAGTCTCGCGCGAAATTCGGGTTACCGCTGGCGGTGGGCGCTCGCTGCGGCGCCGCGCGGATTTTTCGACTTTTGCTGGCAGAGGCAATCAGTCAAGGTGAGAGCATTTTTAACGTGTGTGACGGCAGGGGCACTACGAGGCTACAACGCTTGAACAATCGGAGCTCTAAAGCCATGACAGTCGTCGCAAGAAGTTGTATTGTGCGCGACATGCTTCGCATGAAGCAGACCTTGCTTGAAGGCTGCACTCTCGCTGGGGCGCCGTGCCAATCTTCGGATCTGTGCTGGCCGGATTCCATGTCCAGCGCAGGATTCTGTGAGACTGGCCTGCGTTTCTCGTAGCGGCCGCGGCATGATTCGATTTCCGTCGATGCTATATGGGTTGCGTGGCAAGTGCAGCATTTTCAGAATCAGGGTCTGTGAGTTTCCTGGCAGGCGCAGCGTTTCTTTCATGCAAGACGAAAGTGAGCCCTCTGCAGAGATCGTGTGGGCTCTCGCTGTGGCACCGTGCAGATGCGCAGCTCGGCGAATCGCTTGCGCGCGGCCAGCCGCTATCGTTGTGGCGCCGTTCGATCGTGTCTTGAGCTCGGCGAACCCTCTGCAGAGATCGCGCATGTCGAAGCGCTCTCGTTGTGGCGCCGTGTGAACGTGCGTCTTGGGCTCGGCGAACCTTTGTGCAGATTGCGCGTGTCAAAGCGCTCTCGTTGTGGCGCTGTGATATTTGTGTCTTGGTCGCGGCGACCCCTTTGCGGAGATCGGGCGCGTCAAAGCGCTTCTGCTATTGCGCCGTACGATTGTTGTTGCTTCCTTTGCTTGCGAAATGGTCTTTCAAAGTTGTCTCGTTGTTTGCTTGCCTGCTTTCGCGCTCGCGCAGTCGCGCTCGACAACCACAACTTGTAAATACAAAAGTAGTACGCCAAGCGCACTCCGCAGCTCCACCTGCAAAATCCTGAGTGAAAGCATGCAGCACACAAAGAACTCTCCTCCCAAAAACGGAGCAGGAAGTGTTTGGGCTCAGGCCTAGAATTGCGCGATGCACTGTGTGCCCGGTATCTGTTCTATCCGCTTCATGTTGCTCTCGCAAAAGCCCAGTGTGCCCACTCACTCTTGAGCAGATTTTGCAACGATCAGCCTGCAAGACACGTTTTGATGGGCAAGGCAGGATTCGCGTTCCAGCTCCTGGCTATTTGTGACATCCAAGGCGTTGCTGCGTGCGTATGACGCGACGCCCATAGCACACTGACGAGGGACCTACAGGACGCTGCCACCGAGCGGTCGTGTTTGGATTGAGGCGCGCGTCTTGGTGCGCCTGAGCTAGACATGCCGCTGCCTGGCTACGAGTTTTGTGAATTCATCATACAGCGCGGGGTGTTGTCCTGCTCCGGCCCTGTCCCTTGTCCTCATCTGCTTACGCGGGGCGAGGCGCAAGCCCAGATTTGTCCAGCGCAAACAGCAACAGATCCAAAATGTTGGACAGGTATCTCTGCCAATGGCAATCCTGCAAAACTGTTAAGGACTGATGCAGGAGGTAATAGCCACCAAGTTGAAAGGGAACTGGGGTTGGCCGAGGCGAAGACCTCCAAAGGCCGTTGTGCCAAAGACTTCGCCGAGGCGCAGAGACTTGAGCTGGTATCCTTATCAAGCTGGTCTCAGGGGGTCCAAATCCCTATGTTGCTATGCTGACACATGCCCAGATTGCACTCTCCAAAGTGTTTTTTGCCGTGACGTCCCTTCCACCGTCAATTCAGAAGGCAATTTCGGAAATATCACTTGTGTGGATTCAGTGAGAGGCGCATTGGGGGCCCTGAGCAGCGGTGGGGATATGACTTTTCAAGAGGGAAACGAATGCAATGAGACATGTTCTAAATGTTTGGCATCCTTCCATACATTTGCCCAACGCCTTTTGGAAACATGTCCTACTCTCGTTCCAACAGTCGGGGAAGTAGGCAAGCGTTCTGGGTTCCATGTGTTTTGGGTTCCATGGCAACCTGCAGGAGAGTGTGGTTCAAACATTCGAACCAGGGAAAATGGACCGCAGTGAAGCATGTCAACCAACTAGCGAGTTCATCAATGAACTCTTTGGAGAATTCAGGTCCTTTGCAAGGCAACGTGCAAGATCAGCTTGGGATACGCAGAAAGCGCATCCCCATTGTGGTTCCCCATGCAAAGCAGATATCTCCACGTATTACTTCTCGCCCGTTTGATGACCAAAACGCTGCTGAATCCTTCTGCGAAAATTGCCACGAACCTTGAGAGATACATGTTGAGTATCATGTCCTTATCCGCGTATTTCTTCGCCTGGCCTCAGGCGTCCCGACGCGTCGAGCACCGAGAGGTGATGGAGCTGTTGACACATGGAGGGACCCTCAGATGCAAGAGGCCGGCTACCATTTTGCCAAAGCCTTTTTGTGTTTTTCAACATTGGGGACCCTTCCAGGTAGTCCCCGTAAGAGCCATCCAAAAAGGGTCTCATTTTGAGACAGACCCACAACCCCTTTTTGCGGCGGCTGCAAGTATTGGGTGTTTGACCTGCGCATTGACGCGGGTAAGGTGGATTTCCCTTAGCGGTGATGTGGAAAGGGGATATGTAGGAAGCCCTGTTTTTTGACGCGGACTCGGGGCTGAAGCCGCTTTGAGCCAAGCCATTTTCCCACACGAGGTTGACTTGATTCAGAGCCACAGAGCCATGAGAAGTCGCAAAAAGGGCTGTAATGACCGAAGCTGCTCTTGGAGTTGTTCTTCGGCTCAGGAATCCTGATCTCCTGTTCAAACCTAGCGTTGCCCAATACTCAAATAGACCTGCCCGATTGTTTCAACGCCCAGATCTGATTTCGGGGGGAAACAATTCCTGGTCCTTTTCCGGGGGGTCATTTTGTCTTAAACGAGGTTTGACAAGCACATAGAGGGGACCCCTCTTGGCCAGCAAAATGCAGTTTTACTGTCCGACGACTGCTGCCTGGGAGTGGGCCGGAGAGGACGATTGGGTGCATACGCGTTTAAAGCAGCAAACAAGCCGACCAATATTTTCTCACCTGACAGCCGCCCGAAACCAACCCCAAACCAACCCTGCGCAAACCTGAAACTAACCCTAAAACCACCCTTTAACACCCCAAGCCCACCCCAATCCTAAAGCACATCGTAAATAAACGGAAGGTGCTTTAACCTTAGAACCACTCCAAAGCACCAATTAGAAGGAAGCCGACTCCTGCTTCTTGTCCCCAAGTACGCTCGTCTTCAAGCGTCACAAGGGTTGGCGCTCTATCTTTGATGCCCCCAAAAGTTTTGTACAAAGTGACTTGTGTCGCCATCCACAATCGGGTCTCTTACCATATGAAATTCAGCTGAGGACGGTTGTGACCATGCGGCAGTTCCTGTTAATGTCTGGCAGAGGCGTGTCTGCGACAGCGGATTTATGAGCCACAATCAAAACGTAGATCAAGAATAGGGATAGCCCCAGCAACAGGTCTGGATATCCGCCCTTCAGATTATTTACATTGGGTACACCCCCAGAAAGTTTTGACCGTGGCCGACTGAATTGCGTGAGCCTGAACGCTGACTCCTCAACTTCTTCAAGAGCTGTGGGAAGACGACGTTAGGATAGAAAGTTGAACATGGTTGAGGGAGATATCAGGAGGCAGCTTGCGCGATCTGTGGTCGACATTAATTCCCACGCAGAAGTCAAGTCTGACTTTCTTGACAGCTTCATGCCAGCCGGACGAAGCAAACAAGTGCAGTCAAGGTTTCCTTTGCGTGTCCAGACATAGGTCTGGACTCCCTCTTTGGAGTCGTTCCTGGGGTGGGCACCAGGAGGTTTTCCTTCCCCCAAAGCCACGTTTGTATTTCTCATTGAGTCGGCATGCGGGCCTCTTCAGCCATCAAAAACGAACAAACAGGTAGATGAGAGGGCACTTTCACCCCAACCATCCATTCTGGGATCCTTTTTGATCTACGTTTCTAGACTCATTCAATCTTGAATCAGCGCATATTGATTTGTCAAAAGCTGAAGGTGAGAAAAGTGTTCCTCTTTTTTTCAACTTGTAGGTAGAACTTTTGAGACCAGGTCTTGGTGATCTGGTTCTCTCGGGGGTATCCTTCTGGAGCCCAACGTTGCTCCGGGACACGCTGGCAGGGGGCTGGCATGGCCCTGGGCCACGTTCGACAGAAATTCCCCTAGACACCGAACTCTGCATCCGAAAGCGAGCGAGCGCATGACACTCCCTGACCTGCTGTGACCTCTTTTGTTTGTCTCTTGTTTGAGGGGCTTCCCAGCGGTAGTCAACTTCCAAACAGAAGGGGGCAAACTCGAAATTTCCACTGGGGGTCTGGGGGAGAGCGGTCCGCTTACGTTTCTATCGAATTCGGGGTAGGCTCCTGCGAAGCCAGGTTTTGCTTCTCACTCACTTGATCTTTGAAGAGTGCTTCCGACCAGTGCGTGGAGCAATTGATTGAGAAGTAGAGCTGCGACGCATGTGTCAAAACTCAGGAATCCAAGTCTTAGCAATCTACATGCTGGGAATCTCCTTTTACTTCTGTTCAAAACTTTACTGCGTCGCCCAAGAGCCTGGAACAGCATCGCCCGGGTCAATGGCCTTTTAGCTATCTGCCAGGAACATCACAGCTTCATTTCGGTTGACCCTCTCCGAGCTGCTGTTCTTGGCATGTGTGTGTGTTGATCAATCAGGCAGAGCAAGCGCGGCAGTCTGAAGTCTCAGAGAGTTACTACTTAGCAAGCAGACATGATTTTATTGTTGGTAGTTCTGGCGTTGTTGTGTTTATGTTTGTCAAATATCCTATGTCAAGCTACTCATTGTGTTTGTTTGCTTGATGTTGTGTCGCGTTGGTGACACGCAATTCCAAACAAGCTGCTGGAGCCAACATACAGGCGGGCAGCTTAAGGAATGCGTCACTGCCGCTCATTTTGACACCCGGTTTCGAGGCGGATCGCCCACGTTTCGGGCAACCTGTGCTCAGTTTCAGTTGGCTTGCTTGAAAATAGATTGCACTGGTTTCCCCGGTGCCATCGATTTGTGCCCATGACACAGACATGCTTGCCAATGTTCCGACCCGTTTTTGGTTTGGAGGCGGCGCGCAGCCTCCTAGATCAGCAATCGGAACACTTCCAAAGTCCACCAATCCGACTCGCCAAAAGAGGCTTGCCCGGGCTGGACCAAACTAGGCCCTGAACCTACTCCTTCCGGTCGCGCAGGGTGGATTTCGCACATCTGCGTGTCTTTTGTTGACGATACCTTTTCTGGGTTCTCGGAAAGCGATCACCCCAACTTGGGCTCCCCCAGTTTGGGGCCCGTTTTGGCTGGCATTTGCACGTCTGCAAACGCAAGTGGAAGCTCGGAGAAGCTGCGAGACACAGAAAAGGCATGCGCGCATGTCAGCAGTTCCGATGCCTTTTGGATGGTTTTGAAGGTCGCCTTTTGGTCCCATTCACAGTGAGTGCCCCTTGGATGGGATCATGTTTAAAGGGAAATGTGGCGACCTCGATCAGAGCTTCGGTGTGCCTTTTTTCATTTTCTGCGCAGGCAGCGTGTGTTTCCCAGGTCTGGGTGGAGCCTGCCGAAACAGTTTGAGCGGGAAAGTAAAGCTGGACCCCCCACCCCCCCCCCCCACTCTCAGCTGTAGCAACTGCTTTTTGAAGGGGTCCAAGGTTGGACCTGCTTTTGTAAACAGGATGTCTATTATAGAAGGTGTCTTTCTGATTTAAAATGCTGAGACTGTGTCGGGGCTTTCAGAATCAGAAAGTGTTTGTTGCCGGCAAAACAAAACAAAACAAAAGAAACAAATCCAAAGCAGAAAATCCGGGCAATAATTCGGGATTCCTGTTTTTGAAGTGGTCTCCAACCCATCGAACACGTGTTTAAATAGATTCCCTTGAAAAGCACGGCAGCTAAACAGTCAACCAAAGGGGCGCCCCACAAGAGGCGTTGATTCTGTTTAATATGAGTGTCTGGGGTCGTCTTGAATGTCAAGCAATTTTTGGGGGATTTGAAATTACCAGCTCAAAGCCTTGGCCTTGTACCTTTAAAGGTTCATCTAGCCAAGCTCCTCCCTCTCAAAGGCTAAAGGCGTCAAAAACGATAAACAATTTTGCAACTGGCCCCCAAACCATCAAATGTAAGCTGGCTTCTTTATAACAAACCGAGCCGAAACAGTCATACAAAGGGGGGTGCCCTCGGCAGCCAGTGGTGCTGATTAATATGACCGCTTTGCGGGTCTTCTCTTAATGTCAAGCTTGTTGGGGCGGGCACAATATGGCAATACTAAAGAAGCAACGGGAATCTGAGAGCCAATCTTGGCAATAAAAAATAGGATTGGCAATTCTATTCTAAAGTAAGTACTAGCAAGTCCAAGTTCCACCCAGACCGCCCTTTTCCACTAGGTCCCTGCGACTGCTTCCACTGTTCTGGAGAGGGTGACATTAAAGCAGGTCAAAAGGCGAGCCCATTTGGGTTGCGCCCTGGCCTGAGTTAATGCGCCGAGAGGCACCCCGGGCCTGCAAGATCCTCCCACACTCTAAATACACGGGGAACCATCACTCAACGGAAATAGCTCTTTTTTGCTTGAAATGTGAATGGTTTGGGGGAGGTGAAAAACTTCCTGAGCAATGCCAAGCCGGAGTTCAAGGTTGCGCAAGTGAACTGCTTCGTTTTGGGGTGGTTTTGCCTCAGGTCTCTCTGAGGACGCGATGACCTATACAGGGCTGATCAGCGTGTGCGGGCGCTGGGACATGGCAACTTGCCCAAAGAACCCTTTGCGTTTTCAAGCGAGTCTGTGTTTTGCTGGAGGTGCCGTTATTAGGGTTGGCTTCAGGGAAACCCCTCACGTGGGGTTCCTCCATCAAGGAACAAGCTTCACCTTTTTCCTTGTGATCGCCTTTTCATTCCAGGTCTTGAAGGCACCTGGTTGGCCTCCCACCAACTCATTGATTTTGCCTTGTTGGATGCGGAAAGACGATTTACATTCCTTTTGGAAAGGGAGGCCATTGGAGGGTGGCAGTTACTTTTCATGTGTTCCCCAGTTAGCCAGCGCTTTCCGAAGCTTGTTCGATGGAAAATCAAGGTATTCTTAAAAAGCATCAAAGCCCCTTCATTTCATTGTATCCCTTTAGATGGCGTCTTAAAATAGGGACCCAGAAAAACTGTGTTTTCCCTCTTGCTTTCAGTTGAGATTTGCCCAAAAAGGACACTAACTCTGAAAACGGCACACCCATGAGGGTGTCAAAGGAAGTAGCTTCTGCTTAAATGGGCGCGAGTTCGGATCATTTCAGACAGGCCCCTGCATAGCTTGGCTATTGTGTTCCCCACTAATCAGTGGCAATAGCCGCATTCCCGCCTGACAATCCAGATTGCGCCTGTTCTCTTGCTGAAGCTTTCTTCATACAGCCGTCAAACTTCTCCTGAAGCACAACCAATCCCTAGCCTGATGAAGATGGCCTTCTAGGGCAACATGCTGGGTCTATGAACACTGCTGGGGGGGGGAGGGGCACCTTATCCGTGAGGACTGTGGTAGCAGTCTCTAATGGCCCTCAATGAGAATCTGATGTCCTGATGTCATGTATGACACTTCAATATGTATACGTCACGCAAACTGATTGCCTAATAAAGGTCAATGGAATGTGGTAAACATCCTGCTGCAGCATACGTCCTGGGCAATCGCCTGCAGTAATGAGGGGTGGGGTGGGGGATGCTGACACGCGCACACACACACACACACTGCTGCAGAACACCCCGTTCGTCGACTCCCGCCCACTCTGCTGACACACACACACACAAAGCATGGTGCCTCGAACCGCAAAGGCCCAGTCTTCCAGTCACCCCCCGATAAAGCCAAGATGTTGTTTTCCCAGTGAGTTGACAACAGTGGTTGGTGCAGAAAATGTTCAGATTGCTGAAGCGTGGCGGAGCTATCCAGGCAGCGCGACATTGAAGCATTTTGCGAATTCAGCATCCGTCAGGTCTGTGAAGCATCCATTTGCACCACTGAGGGGACTTGCCGAGTGTTTCCTGTAGAAAAAAGGCTGGGAGAAAAGGAATGGTGACCAGGATTGGAGTTCCATGTTGAGTTGGTGTTGATAGGTAATGGCATACTGACATGACAATTGGCTCAAGAAAAACAAGCTGCTGCCCGTGCTGACTTTTAGGTAGATCCCACCTTTCAACAGGTTATCAGCCGTATCGCTGGTACCTTGTACAGTCAGCTCTCACCCGCGCCGCAATGGCGTCAAGCGGCGACGGATGCCACCCTGCCATAGCAAGGATGAACGAAGCAGTGGCCAACGAATTGATCAAGGGTGGGCATCCGGAAGGGAAACCGCCATGCAATCCGTCACAGCGCTCCCGAAGCAGTTTTCCTGAATCCGACCAAGGTGATGCGCTTGTGCCCATCACATCGGTCGTTCTTCCGGAGGATTCGATGGGAAGCGGAGGGGAACCTCTCGCCGGACATCAACCTGGGCAAGAGATGCACGCGCACATGACTAAGAATGAGACTCACCTTCATCAACATCATGTGAGCGCCCCGAATATATATCAACATAGCCAGACGGTGAATGTGGTCAACACAGGTCCGAGCACGGAGGAAGTGGCTGCCTATGCTTCGGCACGCCACGACGCCATCATCAATCAGCTCCAAGCCGGCCATGTTGAGGAAAAAGGCCGACTCTATCAGGACGCGGTGAACCACATCAATGTATGCCAACAAGAGGCAATGGCGAAAGAAAGAGAGTTTAACGAGGCAAGACAGCAGTGGGTTGCTCAACGCTCAGAAGCTGAACAGAAGTATGAACGGCTCAAATTGATTTGGGAAGTCACCCACAACAAGCAGAAGGAGGATGCGGACAGGAACGCTGCTGAAATGAGGGAGATTATCATGAAGCAGTCGAGGGACATTGAGGCACTACGTCATGAACTGAAATCTCGCAGTGAGCAGAGTAGTTCTTCTAATGTTCCGATTTTCGGTCTGAGGCCAAAGGCCTCTCCTGTACAGACGTTTCCTCCCCCTGGCCTGGATCTTAGTTCTAAGGTACGTGTCAGGTCAGCTTCCACCGAACTCCGCCGTGACGGGCCAGGTGCCGCCGATGATCTTGACGGGGATGCCGGGGATTACGAACCGACATCTCCGGCACAGGACCTTAACGATGGTGGCGGATGTCCATCAGGCGCCGGGAATGGCCAAAGCGGAGGCGGTGGGGAACCACCTGCCGGTAATCCCGATGATGACGATGATCCTGACGACGACGATGACGATGGGAATGACGATGGGAAGAAGAGCAAGAAGGACAAGAAGAAGAAGAAGAAGAAGGATAAAAAGAAGAAGAGCAAAAAGGACAAGAAGAAGAAGAAGAAGAGCCACAAGAAGCGAAAGAGTGGGTCTCCTTCCGACTCTCCAAGCTCTTCATCATCCAGCTCCTCAACATCATCATCCTCATCATCATCATCGGAGAAGGCACGAGTGATCCGCAAGAAGCTCAACAAGATCTTGGGTAAGCAGGCGAGCGCAGTGGACGCAGACCATGACAAGCCCAAGGTCAAGGAGGCGGAGAGGATTGTTGTTCCATCCTTCCCACTTCCTGAGAGTTACAGGAATTGGCGCATCAAGGTGCGGGAAGCCGTATGTGCGGCATCCGACCGCCCCGATGACGCTTTCACGTGGATCAGCAGAGTGTGGGAGCCCGCCGTCACAATCGAGGAGCTCAAAGATCCCGGTGCCTTCCTCACATTGGACGCCAAGTTGCTGTCCGCCCTCACCAACATCATTCAGGGTGACCTGGCGAGACAAGTCGACACCTTCAAGGAGATAGAGGCGCAGAAGAGGAATCCAGTTCGTGGGAGACAAGTGCTTCTTATGGTGCATGAGCACCTGAGCACGAACATCAAGCACGGAGCCACCTATGCCATGGAGGATCTCCTCAACGTGAGGCTCGTGAACGATAACCTCACTTCCTTCATGCGTAGCTGGGAGGGTGTTCTTGCAGGAATGAATGCCAAGACGCCGGATGACTCCATGCTTGAGGCTCTGTTCTACAACCAGCTGAAAAAGAGCAAGCAAATGCAACACCATTTGAATGTCTATTTGAGCGCCTCGGAAGAGTCCGCCGATCACTCATACACCTACTTGATTGAATCTGTGAGGCAATACCTGTCTCGAGCAAGGCTCGAGCGCAACCGAGAACGGGTTGCTAGGCAGAACGGGGGTAGGCCAGCCGCACCCGCTGCTGAGAGCCAACGTGTGCCTAAGGGGTTTTGCATTGCATTTGTCAAGTATGGGTCGTGTCGGCGGGACAATTGCACGTACAAGCATGAACAGCCATCGGGCGATGCCAGGGGTAGGACCCCATCAAGAGACGCTAAGCCCAAGAAGGGTAAGGGTAAAGGCCGAACGAACAGCCCAAAGGGAAAGAAAGAGTGCCGTTTCTACCCTAAGGGGAGATGTGACCGTGGTGAAAACTGCCCATTTGCTCACATCGATCCGAAGCCGGCCGTTCCAGGGTCAAGGGAGCCTTCCACAGACAAGCAAAAGAAGCAGGGAAAGGACCGGAAGCATCGCAAGTCGAGCAGGGATCGTTCCAAGTCGACCTCTCGATCCACTTCCCGTGACTCCAAGGGAGAGAAGAAGAAGGGTCACAAGGGAAAGTCTTCCGGAAAGCCTTCCCCTGCTGCTGTTTGTGTGTTGGGATGCTTGTTGTCTTCCATGATGAACGCCCCTATCGCTGAGGGGAACCTCATGTCGGACTGGAAGCATGTGCCTGCCCTCCCGAGCGTGCGTTTCAGCTCGAAGGTTGAAATGAATAGGATACCAGCACATGGTGAGCAGTTTAAGATCGCGGACAAACCGCGCGTGTATCCAAAGGTCTACCCAATCGACCATCAGTTTTCCCATGATGAGGTTAGCATAGATGATGCTAGACTCGAAGCAACCATGCTCGCCTTCATTGTGAGGCGTGAATTGGAAGGCCATCCGACTAGGTGCAACTATGAATGTGACAGTGAGATCGGATGCTGGCAATGCGCCCCGAGAGACATGGGCGCAAAGCCCGCCTTGGCGAGCAAGAGATTCTCTCCGAACTGTTCATGGATTATTGACACTGGGAGCGGGACTGATCTTTTTACACGTGCAAATTGCCCCGAATATGCAATTTATAATTCAAATGATCCCGTGATGTTGATGACTGCCAATGGACCAAGTGATTCGTCAAAGCAGGCCAACATGGCCGCAGGTGACCTTGGGAACACGGATCCATATTTGTTGCCACAAACACCCTCTGTTCTCTCCGTAGGTTTGAAGTGCATGAATCAGGGTTATGACTTCATATGGCATGCAAAAGAGAAGCCATTCTTTGTCAAGCCTGATGGGACGAGAATTTATCTCAAAGTTCGAGATTATGTCCCGTACTACGACGTGTGGGATGGCGACTCAGCAATGGCGTGTCCCGCCAAAGGCACACCGCCAAGCCGACCGGAAGGTCAGGTCGCCAGAAGCAATGCACCTAGTGAATCATCACACTCCTCCTCCGTGCAAACCGAAGATGCCGCGGAAGAAGAGTATACGCCTAGCATTGCCCCTCTAGAAGATCCTGAGGTGCATGCTAGAGTTGTCGCCGAGCTTCTGGCGAATGACCCCGTTGAAGTCATTCCAGATGAACCTGCTGAGCCGATGGAGAGTAAAGATTTGGCAGGGGAAGATGTTGTTGGCAACCCCGATAAGAAAAGTCCTAGGTCACTCGCAGAAAGCGCCCTTAGGCAGGAAGCAGCATCACGAAAGCACCTGATGACACACCAGCCAAAGAATCCATTCTGCGAAGTGTGCAAATGCGCGAAGATGACCAAGTCTCCCTCTCGCTCGCGGGGGGGATCCAGACAGGTTGATGCTCGAAAATTTGCTGAGCACATCACAGCCGATTTCATAATCACTGCGGATGAACAGGAGCTGGGCATAGACGATGAATACTCTGCCCTTGTCATAAGTGACGTTGCCACCGGTTTCAAATATGCATACCCTTTTGCTAAAAGAAACACGGAAGCAACTGTGAAGGCGTTTCAGCACTTCACTTCCTCGTCGGACGAGGTTGGCACGTTTTATAGTGATAATGCCCCTGAGTTAATTGCTGCAGCTGAACAGATGGGCTGGAGACATGTCCTCAGTCAAGAGTACATTCACAAAACCAACGCGGTGGCTGAACGGAGCATCAGAACCGTGCTCGAGGGAACTCGAGTCGCACTTGCACAGGCCGGGTTGAATCATTCATACTGGCCGCACGCCGCAAGGCACTGGTGTTTATCTCAAAATGTGTGTGAACCACCTTCTGGTTCCAGAACACCGTGGAATCTTAGGTTCGAAGAAGAGTTCAAAGGTCAGTTCTTGCCGTTCGGATGTCGAATTGACTACTGGATTGGTCCAAGACAGAAACCGAAGAAGGACTTGAAGTTTGATCCCACGTCCAATCCGGGAGTGTTTGTTGGATATGTCATCCACCCCGGCTTTCTATGGAGAGGTGACTACCTTGTAGCATCGTTGAAAGAGCTGAATGAAACGGACTTTGATGATGTTGTGAAGTTGCATCGTGTTTTCAAAATCACGAGGCCCGACGGAAACTTCGTTTTCCCGATGCAGGACCGATACAAGTCCCTTCGTGAGGGTAAGATTTCTTCAGATCAGTCTGGTCCCACCATTCAGGATGCCCCTCTCCTAGAAGCGGGACAAGATCCGGAGGCTGTTGCCGACGTGGAAGATGAGACGCTTCTAGATGAACCGGCTCCATCCAAGGTGGAAACAATCAAAACTGTTGATCACAAAACTGGTGGGTTAGTTGAAATCCCGAAAGAAGGATCCTCATTTTCAGAGGCGGGAGGCTTTCTGGTGAGGAAGTACAAAGGGACTAACCGACCACCCACTATATCCTCTTTCGTTTGGCAATCTATGTCTCAGAAGCAGCGTAGAGAGGCTAAGCAGAAGTACGAGAAGGATAAACTGATCGAGACATTGCCGAAAACGGCTGATCGACCAGCATCGAGCAAGGAGCGCAAGGCGGCCGCCGCCGAAGCCAAGGAGCAGCGCAGATCGGAAGGTCTTGCCGGTCTGTCAGTTAAGCAATTGACCGAACTGATCATGTTTTCGGGAGAGGACCCGGCACCCGCCATGCCGACGGTAAAGGGACTGTCGCAGGCGCACCGTCACAAGCTAGGTTTCCATGAACACATGTATGCTGCAGTGGCCAGGCCAGTCAATGCCGCCGAGATTCGCGTAAATCCCGAGGCTCAAAAGTCCCTCGATGTCGAGTGGGAAAAGCTCAGTGTGAAGAAAGCATGGGATCTCGAAGGTATTCGGGAATGGGACCACGTGTCGTCCGAGGCAAAGAAAACTGGTGAAAAAGCCCATGTCGGACGCGTTTTTGAAATTTGCGTTGAAAAGGGTAGTGAACTGCCCAAAGGCCATAAGCTTAGGAAGTTTAAAGGGCGAACTGTTTTCCAGGGCAATGATGTCAAGGACGAAAATTCAGAGGCAGCACTCTTTGCAGAACTAGGTTCGAGTCCGGCGACCATGGAAGCCGGCAAAGTTGTTGATGCCTACGGTGCCCAGCCTGGTTACAAAACGGAGCAGGCTGATGGAAAGCAAGCATACACGCAATCACTGATGCGAGGTACCAAGACATGGGTGAGGCTCCCTAAAACCAGATGGCCGAAGTCGTGGATGGGAAAGTACAAGGACCCAGTTGTGCCGCTTAGGCTTGCACTATATGGGCATCCAGACTCCGGGGGGTTGTGGGAGATCGATTGCACCTACAGATTGGGCGTTGTAAATTTTGTTTTGCTATACCCAGACACGTGGCCTTCCCTGTTCTATCACCATGAACTTCGACTGTTGCTGATAGTTTACGTAGATGACTTTAAAATGTCAGGTCCGGAGAAAAACATGAAGGAGGGATGGAGGCTCATCTCAACCCAGATTGACATGGATGAGCCGGAACCCATAGGTAGGTACTTGGGTTGCAAGCACATGGTGCGCCCAGGGGAAACCCTTAGCGTAACCGACCATCCGTTCGCTGATGTCTTTCAACATTCTTTGCCCGACCCCGCAGCGAAGAATGCAACACCTGCCCGGCGGACCCAAGATCACTGGGAATATATGCCGGAGCACGGTGTCCTGGCCTGCCATCACATTCAACCAAGGTGTAAGCTCATGAGATTGAATGACGAGGTCACCTCAGAGCTCGGCCTTACGGGTAAGAGGTACACTGAGTACCGGGGTTGCACCCCGGAAGGGGATGCCGGAGAGTTGTGGGATGATGTCACGAATCCCAAAGTGTCGCTGCCGCACCTGTGGCAGGGAACCTCATATTTCTTCGACACCTCCGTAGGTGATGCCATGAATGCCCTAGCGGCCGCCAAGAAATCAAGAAGCAAATCTCAGGCGAAGTCTGAGGCCCGAGCGCAAGGTTTCTTCTACCTTGATCAGCTGGAGAAGGACCAACCAGCCATGCGTGAACCAGTGACCGTGGTTGAATATGACATGTGTTCTTTCCTTGAAAGCTGTGTTGATAGGTATGTTGACCTTGCGGGGGGCAATGCCAAAACAATCAAGAAGGTTCCGACGCCATTTCATGATGACAAAATTGCTCGACCCGTTGAAAATGAGCAGGAAATCAAGGGCGTTTTGGCACCCATAGCAACTAAAGTGCTAATGAAAATACTCTTTGCTGCGAGAATGGCCCGTTTCGATTTGCTAAGAGCAGTACAAGGCCTTGCATCAAGAGTAACAAAGTGGTCTGCCGACTGTGACAAGGCACTGCATAGACTTGTGTGCTATGTAGATACCACCAAAGATTTAAAAATGTCATGTTTCATTGGCGATCCAATCACTCAATGCCGATTGTGGATCTTTGCAGATGCAGACCACGCCGGTGAACATGACAGCAAGTCCACTAGTGGGTGCGTGTTGGCGCTCGTTGGCCCCAATACGTACTACCCATTGACTGCCTTTAGTAAGAAACAAACTTCAGTGTCGATGAGTTCCACTGAAAGTGAGGTCGTGGCAGCCAATGTCAGCCTTCGTGCAGTAGGACTTCCTTCTGCCGGTCTGTGGGCGTACCTTCAGAACGCGGGGGGAATAAGCACGAAGAGCCCGCCGGAAGGCAAGGTCGTAACCAAAGTCGATTCTGGGGACTACTGGATTTACGAACCACACAGATTCATGTTATCGAGAGTGCACAAACGCGTTAGGAATACATTGTTTGATCCCGAGTCCACTAAAGATTGCCCCGTTAATTGCAAAATGTTGGGTAGATCCAGAACTACCATCATGATTGACGAAGAAGCGGAGGTAGATCTCATGCAGGACGATTGGAAATCCCAACCCCATAGGCCTGTAAAGAGGTGGACGGGAAGAACTTTGTTTCGTGTATATGGGATGTTTGATGTCGACTACCAAATCGAGTCCACCGAGATCAGGGAAGCCGTCACTGATTGGGACTACGTGGGAGATGAGAGGATTGGCTCGGCTAGCATTTCACTGTTTGGACCCAAGTGCCTAAGAGGAGTGTTCGTCGAAGACAATCAATCGACCATTAGGATCCTGGAATCGGGCAAATCCCCTGCATTTCGTCACACGGACAAAACCCAAAGAGTGAATTTAGCTTGGTTGGCGGAACAATTCCGTAGGAAACACTACCAGTTGGTTCATGCAGACACGGTCAGGCAGTCTGCCGACATCTGCACCAAACCTTTTACGAATAGTGACAAATGGAAGAACGCCCTCAAGCTAATCAGTCATACCGATATCCATTCAGACACATCGAAAAATCGCGGATCGTCCCCTAGGATGGACGGACGCACGGGGGAACCTGCTGCCGCGGCACCATGCCCAACTCCCAGATGCATCATTGAAGTGTGCTGTGGAGAGGACTCAAAGCTTGGTGACGTAGGCAGATCCACTGCGGCTGGATGCCAGGTGTTCAGGTTCACCCTCAATAACGATTTCAATCAGAGTGAAAACCGAAAGATTGCTGTTGAGTTTGCGAAACAATTTCAACACATTCTGATCTGGGCCAGTCTGCCTTGCACGGGGGGTACACCTTGGAACTTTATCAACAACAAGATTCCCTCAGCTAGGAAGAAAGTTGCTCACCACAGGAAGTTGTTCAATGCGTTGTGGAATTCCTTTGAGGCGTTCTTGGATGAAATGGGACATCTCAACCCTTCAATCGCCATTGAATGGCCCAAGGGATGCACATATTGGAAGCTTCCGAAGGTGAAGAGTATTCTTGACAGGCATGGACTTGACAAGTCTGACTTCGACGGATGTGCTGTTGGTATAGTGAACGCCGACGGAATCCCTCTTAAGAAGCCTTGGTCCGTTGCTACCAATGTTGGAATGCTGGGGAAAACCTTGTCTAAGTTCAAATGCCGGTGTACTTCACCACATGCACAAGGTAGAGGCCAATCACTTAAGAACACCGAAAACTATACATTCAAACTTACTGATGCGATCCACGCAGCCTTTTCGATCTCAGTAGCCTCCCGAGTGATTCAATCAACTCCTGCGATAAGGATGTCGTCCCTCGCACCCTCCGTTGATATCCTGCTCAACGACGTGTTGGAGAAGGAGCTCGACATTCAGGGTACCATCTACAATTTGGTGGAATGGGACAAGCTG
Organism: Effrenium voratum; assembly: GCA_963377175.1. NCBI lineage: Eukaryota > Dinophyceae > Suessiales > Symbiodiniaceae > Effrenium > Effrenium voratum. The sequence goes on from CAUJNA010003424.1 coordinate 63,048, forward strand.
ATGAAGCAATTCCAAACGCAGGCGGCGATTGCGACCATCCCGGAGCCGGACACGGTGACGCGGACTATCGCATCGCAGGAACAGGCACCGGGAGTGATGCTGGGGGGAACCCTAGCCGGGAGCAACTCAGAGATGGCATATTGGGACTTGATCCAGGTCCTAGGGCGCAACGCCCCTGCGGAGTTTCGCGCCGTGCCATGCCCCTCGGAAGAGGTGGTCGACATTTTGGTCATTGGAGATTCTTCCTGTGCCATGGTCGAAGAGCCGAACAACAAATACCCGACCAAGCACCATGTGGCGGAGCTGCTTCAGGCCGAACAGCTGAAGGGGGTCCGCAACATTTACCACGGCATGGATTGGGGTAAGGGGCTCGAGGCTATCTACAGCACCATGGAGGCCAAAGTGCGATTCATCGCCGAGGACAACTCCCAGAAAGGCATCAAACAGCTTCCCATTTCGGTTTATGTGTTATGGGGAGGAAACGATGTCTTCGGCAACTATGGTTTCGTGGGGTGCAGATGGATCCATGAGAAAAGGTTCAACCGAACGGAGGCGGGCCGGAAGGCCGCGTCAGAGTGGCCGAAGGTTCAGAGGACTCGCGTGTACGAGCAGCTTGACTTCTTCAAGGAGGCGGTTGGGCTCGGGCGCATTCGAGACATTACCTTCATCAGCAACCCGGACGCTGAGGACTATGCCCTCACGTCCGATTACAACGAGGCTATGAACGGCTGCCTTCGGTACCTGGCCGACGGGGACATCGACGACGGGACCCGCGTCAAGGCTATCGACTCGATCGACCCATCGGTTATGACATTGCTAGCGCACAGGTACGATGACGTGCACATGACATACAGCAATGCCAACCGGAAGGTTGTGTCGAAATTCCTTCATGCGGCAATCAACACACAGTTGTTGGCCCAGCGGATCAGGTACGCCCTCCCAGCGATTGGGAGGGTCGAGCCCTACGTGAAGGGTGAGCCGGTTGACCCCGTGCTTTTCGGCTGGCCAACGTGCTTGAAGCTAGCCAAAGCACTTCACGAGTTCGCGGCCATGGAGGAGAAGCCCGACTGGTCTCACGACCAGGAGGGCGACGAAATCGACGTCGACGTCGCGGCATGGATGAAGGTGGCGGAGGACGAATCCTATAACGCCATCACCATCGACATGCAGGGAGCCAAAGTCGACGAGTCCGAGATCGTCCTCGAAGCCGTTGACAAAGGAGAGGAAAACTCCGATGATGAACTCGACCGGGTGGAGATTGCGATGTCCCAGTACATCGACATCACGGCGGAGAAGCACGGACTGTCCAAGGTTCCCGACGACGAGGACAAGGACAAATGGCTCTTGCTGGGGGATGACACCCATGACTTCGGATGGGATGCGGAGAATTTGCCCCCGGGAGTTCACCGTGCTGCGCCGGAAGGCCAGTCGATAATCATAGCGGAAGGAGACCTTTTCGATCAAGAAACTGTGGCGTCTGTGGAGCTGGTGTCGGAGGCTGATGAGTCCGAGGCGGCAGGGATGAGTTCCATGATCACCGCGGAGTCGGTCGCTTTCGAATCCGTGACGGAGGGCACCAGCACATCCAAGCAACCACCAACCCCGCCGCCGTCAAGGCGCGGAACTGCTAGCAAGCACGCTGTGGGGGAACCCCAGTCGACTGGTTTCATTGAGATTGGAGACGAGTCGGACCCCACGGCTGCAGGCTCGACCGACAAGCCCCAGGTGAAGGCGATGCCGAGGGTTGCGAAGGCCAAGGTGCCGCCGGGCAACGCCGAGGGGGAACCCCGGTCGAAAAAGCAGAAAGACCCTAAGCAAGAGAAGATCTTCTGGGAAGACTGGGCGAGGACCCGGAAGATCAATACCAAGGTCCCGGCCGAGGAGCAGAGCGAATGGCTCGAGGTCGAGGACATGGGGCACGTCCCGAAGGTCAACATGGACCGAGACTACCGACTGGTAGCAATTTCGAAGAAAATGTCCTATTTCCTCCGGGGAGGGGCATTCAAGGACGGCAAGCCCCACCCGCCGTTTCGCGGCATTGACCTGTCGGTGGAATTCGATGCGCTGGTCAGGCATCTGAATGACCGGATCGCCAACGTCATGCCCTGGGAGGTGATGATCTGCATCCGGAACAATAACACCCGCAGATTCCGCGTGATGGTTGGGCCCCCTCCATTGGGGGAAGCATCCTGGAAAGGATTGCCGTATCAGGCTTTGCGGGTGAGGGCCGTGCAAGGACACCACAACGAGCTCACAAGGAAATACACCGAGCAGGCGATCCTGACAAATTTGTATTCCTTTGACGAGGAGTTCACCGCGGCCAAGTACCTCGCCGGCCAGTACCCGAGGGCTGTGCGGCACCCGGAACTTACTGACCAATGGCGCCGAGGCTTTCCGGCTGTCCTTTATCACACCTGCGACCTCAGATCGGCCGAGAGTATCCTCAAGTTCGGCCTGGTTCCGGGGGGCTATCCGAAGTCGACAGGCAGGGCCCACGTCTACTTCAACCCAACGCCACCCTGGGAGGCGCAGATGAGGAAGCTGGCAGGCACGCGAGCCGGAAGGCCCGTCACAATCGCATTTGACACTGAGCTCATGATGCAGGACGGGATCAGGCTATTCACAAGTGATGAGGCCTTCATGTCCGCGGACTGGGTTGGAAACGCCTATGTCATATACGCCTTCCATACCCGCAAAAATGAATTCCTTTACTTCAACCGGGCATACCCAGAGCTTCGCAAGCGGTATCGCGAGGCACTGACGACCGAGCTCGCGCCTGGGCCTCACGACGTCAACCCAAACTTTTTCCGAAGTGAGAACACCCTCACCGCAGAGAAGGCCTGGAGGCATTGGCGGACCGTCGTTGAGGGGACGAAGAACGGCAAGCTGCTTCCGGGTTCGTCACCGAAATTGAGACGATCGATGAGCTCGCTCCCCGGAAGGGGAAGTCGAATGAAAGACCTGCAGGCCCGACCTATCAGGTTGCGCCTGCGACTCTTCGGAGGGTGCCCGAGCTCTCCAGGGGGGAGAAAGGGCATGGTCGCGGCTGGAACAACCTCCGGAACCGCTACCAGAGCGAGCCACGTTGGGAGGACCTCCTGTTCACGACCATGATGAAGATTCCGGTCGTAAAATGTTGGAACCGGAGGTGCAACAACCAACAGATCGACGGCTACCTGTTGTGTCAGGAATGCCGGGCGGACATGGTGGCTTGGACGGACGCACGCATTGCCACTGAGGTGGTACGCCTCGAGCACACGGCATCCCTCCAGGGCATGGTTTTCTACCTGGAGGATTTGCAAGGTGGCGGAGGGAAGTGGATCCGTTCCAAGCATCACTTCAAGGAAGGTGAGAAGCGGGGAGGAATCTCCGTCGAAGCGTCACTCAGGAAGACGGCAAAGACGCATCTGACCAAGGCGTTGGCGATGGGGTGCGAGAAGGTATCCGACCGGCTCTCGGTCGACCCCTTCTACGCATACAACTGTGCCACGCAAGGGCTAACCCCTGAGAGCCTCGATTTCCTTGGCCGGATTGCCCGTGCGGTTGTTGCTGACCCAGGCCGTACCAGGGAGGAGCGCGAGAGAGGCGGATCCCAAAACACCGGAACCAAGCTGGTGTTCATCCCGAATCTGAATAAGCGCGACCCCCATGAGCTCAACGTTTCCACGGAAGCATTCATCGCCCACCACGCGAGGTTTTACACCATCACTCAATTCGCAGTCATGTGTGCCTACCGCTTCATCCCGGGCAACCAAGTGCCGATCATCATCGGGCACAGCGGATCATACGTCCCGGAAGGGAACGTCGAAAGAATTTTGGAGGTCATGACCAGTTTCATTCGGGCCTCCTGGATCAAGTTCGACTCCCAGGGCACCATCAGCACCGGTGAACTCGAAATCCCGCGGTTTTCCTCCGGCCGGACGCGGACCTATCCTGTTGAGGCGAGGAACACCCAGTGGAGGGCGATCACCCGGTCCATTCGCCCCGAGCCCTACACCAAAGGAAAGGGCAAGGGCAAAGGCAAGAGCACGGGGCGTCAGGACTGGAGCTCTTGGTACGGGTGGTCCTCTGGATGGCATCAATGGCGTCAGGGCCCGTGGGGATGGTGAGCGCCCGCATCAATTACAAAAGTTTGCTTATGTTGTGGTAACCATTTCAATTTCATTGGTGATGTCATGTTCAAAACTATTATCTTTCATCCATTGATGCCGCAACATTAGCAGTGCCAAGTTTGCACGCCCGGCGGAAGCTGCGGCCGTAGGTCAATCCACGGCCGCCACCACCGGATGTCATTTCAGTATTGCCCAGCGGAAGATGTGGTCGTGAGATCACCTTCGCTGATGGCAACAGTGTGAATTCAGTTTCAAGCATTCACATGGAAATCACATGTGTTTTGCCCGACGGAAGTCGTGGTCGGCCGATTCGGATGGCACGCTCCTGCAAAAGTTCAAATGCATTGCAGTTGCAGCGACCATTGACGCATGAGGCCTCATATCACCATGGCTTGCCACCTATCCCACTGAGGCTCTACGTCTTCACTGCCTTGACCTCAGAGGACTTTGCTTCAGGCATGGGGGGAGAAACGTGTACAAAGTACTGTTCTCACCAACGCACCTCTGCAAAGCGGGGGGTGTTGATAGGTAATGGCATACTGACATGACAATTGGCTCAAGAAAAACAAGCTGCTGCCCGTGCTGACTTTTAGGTAGATCCCACCTTTCAACAGTTGGCAAATCGTTGTGTAACAATGTTCAAGGTTTTCCACGACCCCCACCACTAACTACGATTTGCGCGTCAAAAACCTCCCAAGATTCGGCGTTGCAAATGCCGCGGGTTTCGCACTGGCCCACTTTCTCTTCTGTCCTCGGCGTTTGCCAAAGTTGATGGTTTCCTGCTTTGTATCGACCAGCCGCGCCCGGCTCTTCAGGCGCTGAGTCTTCTCCAAGCGGCAGAGGAAGCGAATGTGCAGCTGGACATCCAGGTCTACAATGCCGCCATCGCGGCTTCAGCCGCTCCACTTCAGCTCAGCCAAGCGGACCTGTGCCAGGTCAAATTGTCATGTGTTCATGCGATTTTTGCCTTCTTCGATGTTTGCTTTCATTTTATTGACTGTCCCAGGGTTCTTCATTGATTTCTGGAGGTTCGTTTGAGGACGTCCATTTGATGGCCCCACATCTGACCTTTGGGTGTAGCTGTCAAGACACACGCGGCACAGCGTCACTGCTCGCCTTTGGTTTCATTCTCAGCTGGCAAATGGTGAAAGGTCGAGAACCGTCGGTTTTGACAATCACTGCAAGGAGCCCACAGAGAGAGCATTTAGTAAGGGCTCCGCTTTCGTGCGCCCCCGCGCCAAGTTTCACCAAAACCACCAAAATGATGCCTATGTTTGGCACACGGCCCTGTGCCACCAATCATAGAGATGGGCACATTTGTCCATACTGCCAAAAGATTAACGACTTGAGTGTTGTGTTGTTTCTGAGATTTATATAGTTGTCGATGATGTAAACCTTATTTTTGTTCATGCGATTGATTGTAGCTATCGTTGTGGATGCTAAAAGACTGGTGGAGATGCTGCAAACCGTGGCCAAGCCGCCAGGGTGGAAAGTATGTCGACCAACATGACCAACTTTCTCTTCGAAGGGGCTCTGAAGCAAGCCTGAGGGCTCCTTTTTTTGACTTTAAAGTAAATAGACTTCAGCCCGGCTGTTAACCTTCCTTGCAATTGCCCAAGGAAAGCCACTGGCAGCGCTCTTTGGCCCTTTTCCGCAAAGTGCAACTGGAGTCGTTGCGGCTTGGCCCGCCACCGTCGCGAGCCGCGAGTCGCACGACTTTGGGTTACACTCCCGCAGGCTAACATGGAAGCTCCCAGCCTCGAAGTTTGAAGGCTTAAGATGAGAGAAAGGCGTGCAAGGCTGGAAAGGCTTTCCACCTTTCCATAGAGTTTGAGACAGCCAATGCAAAGGTTCCTAGTAACGGAGTCGCGACCATGGCCCGCACACGGACACATGGGTGGGACCCCTCAAAATGGATGATAACCCTTTTCGTTGCTGTTGAAAAGACATCAAAGAAGTACCGACCCCAGAAAAGAAAAGCCTATGCGACACACGCACATACACACACACACACACAGCTTTCAAGAGTTTGCTGGTCACAAGTGGCAGACCCTCGATCAGTGCGGGGTGCCTGACAATCTGAAGATTCCCACGGGATCGCACTACTGAAGCTCATGGAATGCATGGAAACCGACGGCCAAGGCAGGTGGACACGGCGACCTACAATGCGGCCATGGGCGCGTGCGAAGCGTGGCTGCGGTCCGGTGTACCCCTCATGTATCCCATGTTCAGTTTTACTTAGCCACCAAGCATGTCTTCACTACCGTGACTACTGTGTGTGGCTGTCTGTGTGTGTGCTTGTTTTTGTTGCTGGGTCTTCTTGTTGGAAAGTATTCGGCGGGGCTTGGAAGGAAACAGGTTATCCCGTAAGTAAGGCTGTCCAAGCGAATTTCATGGCGCTGGCAGCCCTCCCCAGGCTCCATCCGTCCAGTTTCAAGAAGGCCCACGTAAATTTGCGGACATGGGCAACACTAGGACTCTCCAAGTGTCGGCCCGCAAAGATTAGATGGAATGTAATTTGCAGGGGTTGAAACGCTGCAGGTTTCTCTTCAGAGAAGGATCCATTGATTTTGGCTGGCAGCATCTCATTGCGCATGTTGCTGCGATTGGGGCTCACGGTGAAGACGTGTTTTTCAAGGATACCCCAAACATGTACCATAAGACGGAAAATTAAGAGCCTTACTGGGATAGCCAGCGATCAGACGAGAACCATGTCATACGGAGGGGGAGACCTGGAATTTCCACGAGTTGCTAGTTGATTGGATTCAGACAACTCGCATGCAATGTGATGTAGCACTTCCACAACACGTCGTATTCATCATGCTATTTGTCCCGAAAGGAATGAAATAGGGATGAGTCATACCTCCTATAGAACAGCCAGCATTGCAATGACATGCATTCTCACACGGCGCATATAGTATGGATTACGTTGGCCCTACGGGTCAAGAAGCTACTTGACCAGACGCTTCTCGCAGTGGGATTGTCGAGCCCTTGACTCTCATCGTACGGCACTGTCATCCACCCCATCAAGCATTGCTGGGCGTTAGCGGTTGGGTGTCAGGAAAAGGTGTCTGGAAGCGAGTTTGGATCACACCAGATCAAACTCCGTGCATTATTTTGTGGCCTGCCGTCAAAGCCTGGCCAAAAGTGGAGAGCGGAATGGAACGTAAACACCTGGGGGGGGTCATTTTGTTTGCTACCCCGCAATTGCCTTCAAAGTTGCCTTGAGCGCTGCACACGGGCGCTGCTTTTATGCAACGCCCATTTGATGAATTTCTTGTGGATATTCCTGCAGGTCCCTTTGTTGAAATGTGTTTAATTCATCCAGTTGTTGCAACATCCTTAGGTGGTTTCCTGGGCAAATTTCCCGTGGCCCGTTTGTTTCAGCCAACTTTGCAACGGGTGTGGGTGTCTGTGTCTGTGTCTGTGTCTGTGTCTGTGTCTGTGTCTGTGTCTGTGTCTGTCTGTGTGTTTCTTTTGAGCGCCCTTTGCAGAGCCCAAGGGAAAACCACCATTTGGTCGGTTCCTCCAACCAACCGACAAGCCGCCCACTTTGGCACACGGCTGTGTGGTAAATACGGGTATGGTTAGCTTCCTTTTGGTTTCCCTTTAAAACCACTCCAGCAGGGGCACCCTCTAAAAAGACGCCCACATACCAACCAACCAGCCAACCAACCAACCAACCAACCAACCAACCAACCAACCAACCAACCAAGGATCGGCGAGGCGCCTGGCAACACTCCCTGCACCTGCTGGAAGAGTTGTGTGCAGCGGAGTGCCGGCCGCCGCTGGGCTTTCGTTTTGCCTGGGAAACTCACTGTCACTTGCGTTCCTGGACTTTGTACCATTCTGGCGGCAAGCACAAAATGTGGACTTGTTTTGGGGCCCCTCAGGAAGTGAACAAAAGTTTGCCAGCTTCCTTCTTGGTTCTTTGGAAGAGGGTGAAGCCTCCGATCCAAGCCATCAGCTTCCCGGAATGAATTGGTGGCTTGCAGATTTGAACCTCTGGTTCTTCTTGAGGGCAACTGGGCAGCTGCCTAAAACACCTCCAAACCACCAAATCGAAGTTATTCACGGATGAGGTGAGGTTTGGCGCAAAACGTGTTTAATCCGTGTTTAGACGTTTGGACACCAACCTGACGCCCCTTAAACAGGAAGCCAAAGGTTGTTTCAAAACAAGTTGCTTGAGCCATGGCTGAAACAAAGGGTTGGCTGAATCAAGCGGGCTGCGTCGCCTCAGTTAGTTGGCGGACGGGTTTGGTGTTTCCCGTCAGATGGGTTCAAGAGAAGTGTTCGGGTCGCGCAACGTTTTTGCTTCAAAGGCGCATCATGGGTTTCTTGGCCATCAGCGTTTCTTTGCAAGTCAGCTTGAGGCATCCTACCGCACCCGGAAATTCGGAAAAGTCTCAGAGAGATTCGTCGTTTTTGGTCTCTGCTCAAGCGCTTCAACATGCACATTCAATGCGAGCTCCAGACAAACCCTGCTGGCGTTTGAACCGTTGCACCCAACTCCGATCCCAGACTCTTACGAGTCGATTGAGTGGCGGGCCCGTTGTTCTCTTTAACCCAATTCATCGCAACCCTCATCTCCTTCTGTTGGGCGGGCTCCCCGCCAACAATAGGTTCGACCAACCAAAACGGGTTCCCCTTCGTTGTCACGGCGTTTGAATCCCTTCTTAGACTTTTTATCCCAGGATCGCGTGGGCTGTCCCGACTCAGGAATCTCATTACCTGCAACGTGGCGATCCGCCACTCGGATTTTCTCGCGCCGGCGAGCCGAACTCCAGTTCCAAAATCGAAGAGCGGTTTCCACGTTGACACGATCACTTGCCTTCCGGCCTTTAGCTGTTGCGGACCTCCTCTTAAACGGTGTCATGGGGCAGTTTCCCCAAACTTGTCCCGAAGGCTCCTTACCTGTTCAAAGCAAATTAGCGTGGCACTCCCAGCCACCTTTTTGCCACGGGCGGTACTTTCAGGTGTGGTTTTTGAAGGCGTGAATGTGTATTGGTGGCATGTGAGCTTGTCGCGCAATGTGTATCATTATTAATATTATTACTACTATGCTTAGAATTGTTATCATTATCATTACTATTCTTAGTATTATAAAAAGTATTGTTATGTCTTATTATTTGTATTACGATTCTGATTATTATGATTATTAGTACTATTGGTATTATTATTATTATTATTATTATTATTATTATTATTATTATTATTATTATTATTACTATTATTATTACTATTATGATTGCATTATTATTACTATTAGTGCTACTATTATTGTTATGTTTATGATTATTATATTGATGTATAATTAGGTTATCTCACCTCCCTCGAAATGCCCCTGTTTTTTTGTTATTGAGCCAACTCTCTTTCTCCGAAGAACGTTTGCCAAGTGTCAAGCGCATGAAACCTCCAAAACTGCTTTTTTTTTGGGGGCGAATCTCCCTCTTTTGCCGCTTAAGTTTCCGAGGCAGCTGCTGGCTGGCACACCGCGGGCTTCAGGCGGCACCGCTCTTCTGGGACACTCTGGCGACGTGTTCGGGTTTGGCCGGGCATTTGTCCCAGGTCGCCTTGAAGAAAGCGGGAGGTGTTGTTTCAAGGCGCTTCAAGCCTAATAAATATGTCCGTCCCAGCTTCATTGCGCAGATTGGGCGCATTCCCCCAAAGAGTGGAGGACTTTTGTAAAATCAATTCGTTGCGGTTTCATTTATCCTCGCTTCCCATCTATTCTCTTGACAGTGTGCTGGTTCCCCCCCAAGTGCTTGGTCTCCCAGCCTTGGAGCGCAATGGGCAAAGCCTAGTTTCTCTATATTTTCCGGTTCGTTCTCCTACACGTCCTTGTTCAGAGGCAAGGCCAGTACATGCTGCTATCCGCCATTCTCCCATTTGGTAAACGTGGAGAGCGCACGTTCACTGACCAAGTGCACTTGCCCAAGGAGATGGCAGAGCGCGCTAAGCGAGCCCTTAGCTGATCGGCGTGAGTGTTGGCTTGTGGTAACATGTCGTGTGGGAGGTGTTGTCCCTTTTGAAGCCAGCTGGGTTGCCAATCTTGAATGGGGGCTTCTGAGTCGTTGGTGTTTTCCAGCAGATCCCACGGCATGAAGCCGGATGGCGCTTCGACGTCTCGAGAACTCGCCCGGACGGCTTTGACAAGTTGGACACGGGCCCAGGGGCCCGGGCATCTGCCTGAAGGCTTCGGGGCGGCGTCCGGTGGCCGTGAAAGGCACTGGACGTGACTGCTTGGTTGGGCAAAGGTGTGAGCAACCCTCCTTGCCGGGTGAAGAATTGGCTCAAACTGTACCCTTGGTGCAAATTATTGGAAGGGGGGCGATTCTTGTGAGGCAAATATTTCTTCAGCTTTTGCCGGCCCCAACCATGCGACTTTCCGTCTCAGGCTGCGGGGAAAAGGATACAGAGTGAGCTGCCGGGGGAGGAATTCGTCGAGGTGCCTTCTTGATGTCTCTTAGCTCCTTGAATTTGGTATCATGTTTCAGACCACAAATGAGTGGAACCTTTCGCTTCCCTTTTTAAACCAGCCCGAAAAAACCGTTGCCACTGAGCAGTTGCCAACTGATGGCAATGTGCAATGATGGCGTCTGTTTGGACACGCCGACCCACACGGCAACATGAAGGCATGTCTTGACTATGCTTTCACGAAGTACACGCTGTCAAGGCCGAGGGTTCGGCGCCGAAGTTGCGAGTTCGCACGGCGCCACAGCGAGGGCGATACGACTCGCGCAAACTACGTTGAAGGTTCGTCCGGCGACGTAGAAATTTCGCACCGAGAGCGATTTGACACGCACAATCTCCGCAGAGGGTTCGTCAGCGAAGTTGCAAATTCGCGCGGCGCCGCAGCGAGAGCGATCCGTCACGCACAATCTCCGCAGAGGGTTCGTCGGCGAAGTTGCAAATTCGCACGCCGCCACAGCGAGAGCGATTCGACACGCACAATCTCCGCATAGGGTGCGTTGGCGAAATTTCAAATTCGCACGCCGCCACAGCGAGAGCGATTCGACACGCACAGTCTCCGCACAGAATTCACCGGCCAAGTTGCAAATTCGCACGGCGCCACAGCGAGGGCGATTCGACACGCACAATCTCCGCATAGGGTGCGTTGGCGAAATTTCAATTTTGCACGGCGCCACGGCGAGAGCAATCCGACACGCACAATCTCCGCAGAGGGTCGTCGACGAAGTTGCAAAGTCGCGCGGCGCCACAGCACGATGCCCTGACAGGGTTCGTCGACGAAGTTGCAAATTCGCACGGCGCCACAGCGCGGGCGATTCGACACGCACGATCCCCGCAGAGTGCGTTGGCGAAATTTCAAATTCGGACGCCGCCACAGCGAGAGCGATTCGACACGCACATTGCAGTCTCCGCACAGAATTCACCGGCCAAGTTGCAAATTCGCACGGCGCCACAGCGAGAGCGATTCGACACGCACAATCTCCACAGAGGGTTCGCCGGCGAAGTTGCAAATTCACACGGCGCCACAGCGAGGGCGATTCGACACGCACAATCTCCGCATAGGGTTCGTCGACGATGTTGCAAATTCGCACGGCGCCACGGCGAGAGCGGTCCGACACGCACGATCCCCGCAGAGGGTTCGTCCCCCCAGCGCCCGCCCCCGGCTAAGACAGAAGATTAAAGGCTGTGAGGTTCGGCTGCGTGAGCGTAAGTCCGGCTGCCTAAGTCAGGCTGCGTAAGTCAGGCTGTGTCAAGCACGCTGCGTCGTCAGCTGTGTAGCCGGCAGCCGTCAAAGAACGGATGCTTTCGGGAAAAAGGCCTGGGTGATCTTACTCATGTCGCGTGGACACGCGAACCTACCCGCTGCCACTAGTCGAGGCGATATTTTTGAACAGCCCCAGCTCCGCTCATCCCAGCATCGGCTCAGGATGCGAACCACCGCCAGCACCTTCAAGTATGGCGGGGTTTCTCGAAGTTCCGAGACTTCGAGGGGTCGTTGATGGGGTGTCAACATGGACCAAATATCGGGGTTGTGTTCCTGTGGTTTCCCAACCCAAAAAAGGATGCCGACTCACAGACCCAAATGGTTCTAACCACCCAAACTAAGAGCTCATGGTGCCAACTCCACTCAACAAAGACAGGTTCCGGTAGATGAGTGAGTTTCCTTACTCACCTACTTGCGATAGGGCGTCCACAGATCCCTCTTTAAAGTCAAGCTCCTCAGACCCAAAGGGCGCAAGAAAAAGGCGCAAAGTTCTGCTCTTCGGATTTCCCACGGTTGTATATTGCCCTGGTTGATTTTGATTCGAACAAAAAAGGTGATTCGGGTCGAACCACCAAAAAAGTAGCCCTATTGGTCTGCGATGTTCCTCTTCGCCCCAAAGCTTGGTTCATCGTCGGTCGGTTTTGTTGTTGGCAAGGACAGGATCTGAATGAGAGCTGAACTTCCCTGAGATCACCCAACAACCTGTACGTGCTTGAAATAATCCTGCCCGCTCTCTGTCAAGGTTTGCCCTTATGGCCGGGAACCCGCCTCTGGCAACCGAAATTGGCGTGCCCCCCCCCCAAAGGCCCTCAGACAAGTTGACGCCCAGTCCCTCTCCCCTTCTTGGGCCTCCAAGGGTGGCCATCTCAACTTTTAAACTCTTTGACCACAATGTGAAGACATTACCATGCGGTTGGTGCCAATCTCTTTTTTGCCCAAAAAGAGCTCGCCCTCACGAAGAAGCCTCTTGTGTGTGCAGGCCCCCCGTCTCCCAAGTTTTTGGGCTTTCGAGTCTCTCCTAAAATACCTAGCCCACCCCCAAACCCTCCACTCCAAAACCCTAGCCCCCATCCCACGGTCCAAGCTGGGGAAATCCACCCCCGGCTTTCCAGGCGCTGGTGTCACTAAGCAGATCGTCGACCACAAAGGCGACGAGCTCAAGGCTGGCACTGGGAGGTACCTGTTGGGGGGTTCCCCAAATGGGCTGCGGAAGCCCACGCAAACTAGGGTGAGCATCCAACTCATGTTGTTTCTGGCTATAGTTTTTGCAAGTAAAGGAAGCACTCAGTTCCCGAAGCCAAGCTACAACCCTTTCCCTCCATCGAATGAATCATGGCGGCTAGCTCGCCCAGTGATTCAAAGGGAAATGGCTGGTTGCCTCTTTTTGTGGCAATTGGGATCCACTGGATAAGGTCCGAAAAGCGCTCCAGATCACTATGCGACACATCAAGACTTGGATCGGAAAAAGAGACTTGCGCGATGGAAACAAGATGAAGCTTGTTTATGAGGGAACTTATGTTTTGGGGTCTATTCTCAATGGTTTCCCTTCTGGGCAACTCAACTTCGTGAGCACCCGGCTTTGTTCCTGCCGACCAATGTGGGTCTTTGTTTTTTCAAGGCACCAACTTGGTTCAAGGGAAAGCTAGTTTGACGCATACCCCTGGCAAATGAGCGTCACGTTCCTTTTTCCTACCAAGGCACAAAAGGCCGGTTGCCCTATGGTTGTCATCCTCTAGGTGTAGTGGCCACGAACCTTGTTGCAAACACTAATAAGGGGATCATGATCATGAACAACGGAATACGCGTTGATCGTTGCACACGAGCAACGATCAATACTCATTGGCGCCTTGCTTCAGTTTCTGCACGGGAGACTGCAAGACATATATATCATGCTGACACCGTTCTGAAGTGTATTGCTTTTGATTTGTTTGAACCACTCAAAAACTTTAGAGCCTCCGGCTCAGTCCGCCGACATTGTCCTCTCCCTTTTCTCCTTCTTCCTCTCTTCCTTGTCTCCCTCGTGTGTTCTGTCGTCCTCTCTCCCTCCCTCTGCTCCCATCCTCCCCATCCCCCCAAGCCTCTCTCTCCCCACTCTCCCTCTCTCGTATGTATGCATGCATGTACATGTATGTATGTATGTATGTATGTATGTATGTATGTATGTATGTATGTATGTATGTATGTATGTATGTATGTATGTATGTATGTATGTATGTATGTATGTATGTATGTATGTATGTATGTATGTATGTATGTATGTATGTATGTATGTATGTATGTATGTATGTATGTATGTATGTATGTATGTATGTATGTATGTATGTATGTATGTAATGTAATGTAATGTAATGTAATGTAATGTAATGTATGTATGTAATGTAATGTAATGTAATGTATGTATGTATGTATGTATGTATGTATGTATGTATGTATGTATGTATGTATGTATGTATGTATGTATGTATGTATGTATGTATGTATGTATGTATGTATGTATGTATGTATGTATGTATGTATGTATGTGTATGTATGTATGTATGTATGTATGTATGTATGTATGTATGTATGTATGTATGTATGTATGTATGTATGTATGTATGTATGTA
>CAUJNA010003424.1:80000-141519 GCA_963377175.1 Effrenium voratum
AAAGTAAGTAAGGGGTAAGTAAAGTAAGTCAGTAAGTAAAAGTAAGTTAAGAAAGTAAGTAACAAGTAAGTAAGTAAGTAATGAAATGCATGTAATGTATGATAACGTTATGTATGTATGTGTGCATGCATGCTTGCATGCATGCATGCATACATGCATGCTTACATACATGTATGCATGTATGTATGTATGTATGTATGTAATGTATGTATGTATGTAATGTCATGTAATGTCATGTAATGTAATGTACTGTAATGTATGTATGTATGTATGTATGTATCCTTGCACTTCCCCTTTGCTCCCCAGTATTTCCCGCAAAAAAATCACACGGTTTTTCCAGCGTTTTCGCAAAGAGGACGTCCAAAAACATTCAGTTTTTCCAGATTTTCGGCAAAAGGATGCAGGAAGCCCAAGCCAGCAAAAAAGCCGGCAGGGGGAATCGAGCCTGGGACCCCTGTTTTGCGACACCGGCTCCCCGAAGACTACGTTTAGTGGAACGTCATCAAATTGCCGCGCGGTACGTGGGGGACCCCCCCCCCCTCCCCCCCCGTCCGTACGTTCCCCCCCCAAAAACCTACGTAATAGACGTCGGGCGGGGGGGGTTAGGGGGGGGGTTATCCTCTATCCTCTAGTAAGTATCCGACACGCCGAGCAATGTCGGCGGATTAGTACCCTCAAACAGAAGTGCTCCCAAATCTGTTGCTTTTGTAAAGTAACAGGCGCTGAAGTTGCCCTTGCCACGCCCCTGCGCAACCTTTCGAAGCACGGCAGAACCAAAAGTCAACGGGTGAGACGGGCCACAATTGTTTCCCATGGCAAGAGGCCTTTTCTCGATGGGTTTTTGCCCGGAGTTCGAGCGTAAGATTTTACCCTCCGGTTCCAGCAACACGGAGGTGTGACCTCCAAAAGGAGGTTCCTCTACAAAGGGCTTTGTGGGTTTCATGTTCCAATCTGGTAATGTGGCGAGTGAGACTAACCGAGGGACTGAGGGGGTCCCTTCAAAGTTCTGCTGTTTCGGGCGTCGCCCAGATCACACTGATCTCCCCAAAGGGGACGGTCACATCGCAGGGAGCCCAGATGGGAAGCAACCGGTGTGAAGACAACAAATCGGCCAGATGCAAGTTGCGTGATCAGCTTTTCTCCCCTCTTGCCCCAACCCGCTGAATGCGGGTCCAACCGGCCATAATTGAGCGCATGGCAGTTCGTTCCCCCATATAGGTGTGCTCCAAACAACCACCACCTCTTGGATCGCAGCAAGAATCATACCAACAAGCCACATGAACTATGTATAGCCAGAGTTGGAACATGTTGTCCAGTTGAGAAGATGAACCCAATTTGGACCTCTGTCAATTTGACAATCAAGGAGAAACGAAAATTTCCTGGCCACCCTACTAGTAGTGAAAAAATCCTGCGGGCATGCCCAACTTGCGCTCTGGGCAAGGTCCTTGCCGACGCTTGCCGATCGATTCCTGCAACGTTGGTTTGAGGATTAATTTATAGAAACATATTTATCCGCATCAATCGGTTGCGCGTTCAGCTTCAAGGGAAAAGAAGTCAGCCTTCAAAAAAACTAATTTCCCGGACCGCCTCAAGCTAGCGCCTGAAGCAACGGCCCTCTTAGTGGTTCTGTCACCTTGGCAACGCTGTGCTCGTTTCTTAAGCCTGGCTCCAGAAGCCGGCAGTCCTTTTTTTCGACTGTTGGAAACATGTATGGACTGCCCGAAAGTGTAGAAAAGGGGTCAAAAGCCCATAGCACCTGCCACAACAAGCAACTGATTTTAATCGCCAAATCGGCGGCCTCTCACACTTTCATCGTTGTTTTGGGCCGGGGTGTCAATTCCCGGTGCTGTAGGACCATCCTGATCAACGGCCAAGAGCAAGATTCCGCCCCGGACCCAGAGCCGTCGCAGCCCGCGAAAAGAATGACAAATGGAAAGCATTCTTCAGGGAAGCATAAGCCATTTGTTTCTTCCCCAGATAGACAGCTTTATATAGGGGCTCTCAATTCTGAAGAGTTGGGGCTTGGTTTGGGAAAGCGGGCCGGGCGTAGGGCTGGCCGTGCTTGCATATCATGACGCAGAGCTCGTCTGTGTGGCGCAGAATGGTTCGAGGCCGTGGTTTCAATCGAGCTGCCAAAACCATCATACATATAGATATATATATATATATCAATGTACATAGCGGTCCCTTTTCTTTGACGTTTGCAAGAATTTCCAGCAAGCAGGACAAAGGCAGGTCAAACTGAAGCAGGCAATGTTGCAATCAATGGTCAGGCTTGCATCAGGGCCCGACAAAGCAGACCCCCAAAACTCGCATGCCTGATTTGGGTTAGTTGGCCTAAGTAAGGCTGATTTGCGGTTACCCACAAAGCAGCACCGACTTGGGCAAGCTCAGTCCACAAGTAGGAAACTCAGAAATCTCACGAGCGGCCAAACAGTTCCTGAAAAGCCACAGCATCTGGACGAGCTGGGCAGTTAGAATACGGAAGTCGAGTGGATCCCTTTTAAGCGGCCTGAAACGGCGCCCTTGATAAGCACAAACACCCGCAAAGACGACCTGGGCCTGGGGCAACAGCACCTCTTTCGACCCCTCAAATCAAAGCCACACGCACACCCGTGGCGATGTCGCGTTGAGGTGGATCCAATGGAAGGCCGGGCCATGAAAGTGGTGCCCAACTGGAACGGCCAAGCCTTACAGGTTTGTGGCAAGCCGGGAACCTCAAGCCGAGTTCTCGAGCTCCAAGTCGAGTCCTTCGGGTTTCTTTCCCGGATGTAGTAGGGGATGTCAAGTGTCAAAGAAAAACAAAAGCACAAGTTTGTCGAATTGCATCCAACACAGCGGCAAACACAGCTTCAGAAGTTCAAACGACATGAAACTTTCTTTTGTTTGGGCAAGCGTCAAGCAAGAAGAATTCGCTGGACAAGCCGTGTCGCAATGATTTCATCCCCTTTTTGACGGCTTTTTTACATCGTTGTCTTCAACCAAACGGCTGTCCACTCAAAATGTTATTCTCTGTGTGCCCTGGATGTGGGCCACGGTTTATTAAACCTTCCCATGACTCTGTTGGCCATCGCTGAGGTGGGCTGACACGCTGAAAGCGTTGCCCATCAACCGCCGCTTCTTCCAAGGCTCCAGAATGCCTGGATCCCAGAAAAAGTTTCGTGGTCAAGGGCTGCCGTGCGTCTGTTTTCTGAAGCTTGTCGTTCGCGAAAGGACTGCGTGGCGTGGTCCTTTGCACCTGTCATTCCCACGACCCGGCGAGTTGCAACGCAAGTGGCAAGCGAGCGGCATTCAGCACGCTGCACCATTGGGAACAGGACGTTTGCAGACGCCGTGAAGGCGTCGGCACGGAAAAGTTCAGTTGGCTTTGGCATTTTCGATTAAGTTCATGGAAAACAGACCTTGAGGACAGGTGACTGAGTCGGACAGAAGTTCACGAGCTTGCCCCTGAATACGTTTCACATTGATTTATCGGTCCCCGAGTAAAACACGCTGTTTGGGTGTCGCGTGTTGCAAGATGGCTCGTTGTTGGCGACCCTTATTTTCGTGGAAGACCTGCAAAACCACCTTCCACTCTATGACGTCTCGGCATCCTCTGGTCCGCTAAACCTGTGGTGAGAACTGAGGATTGTGGAGTCCACTACAGCTGGTGGTTTGAGAGTGTGCCGTGTCTTTGAACGCGAAGCGAAGCTCAATTAGCCTCGACAAATGGATTTGGTGGCTCTTTACGGCCTTTTGGGCTGTCAACATCTTTTCTTTATCAACTTTGTTTGGACAGTAATGAGATGAAGAGCGAATCAAAAACAACATTGCCCAATACAATATGAATCCGACCGAATATAAGTATGTTTATGCTATCTTTGGACAAAGATATGATTGGTGTTGCTTAGTTAAATGATAAAAATTAAACACAAAAGATTTATTTATTATAAATGATGAAGATTTTCGAATTTGGTTATTAATATTTATGAATTTCGGATATATTTTGTTTTATTGATGTTTAGGATGATATTAAAAGATGTATTATTGATATTGAGTATTATGGAAAAAAAAAAATGTGTATTTATAAAATATATAAAATATATATAAAAACAAGAAACAAATACAATTTTATTTTATTAAAACAAATATAATATAATATATATATATATAATATGAAAAAAAAAAAAAAAATGGATATTGGAAAATTAATTTGGAATATTTTGGGAAAATGAATTTATTATTGAAAGTTGTTTGATTATATTGGAAGATATTAATTATATATGTTAAATGAATTAATTATTTATGATAATTTGGATATTTTATGAAAATTTTAATAATGTATTATTGTATTTTTTGCATTTTATTGAAAAAAATGCTTTTGAATATAAATATTGAAATAATTGGTAGATTTTAGAAAAAATATTTTGGGAATTGAATATAATTATTAGTTTTTGTTGAAAAAAAAATATATTTAGGATGGTTTTTGGTTTTTTTCGTTATGTTTAAATTTTAATTGGTAAATTGTTTATGGAAATTTTATTTATTTGATTCTAAGTTTTTTGTTTTTGTTTTTAAGTGTATTAAATTGGTATTTTTGTGTTTTATATTTTTTATATTGAAATTGTTTTTTGAATTTATAATCAAAATTTAATTGAATCTTTTAATTCCCAACCAATTCGAAACCATCCGAATATATATATATTTAACCCATCCAGAATTAATTCCAAACCGACCCTAAATAAAATTAACTAAACCAACCATTAAACCAGTCCTGGACCCACTCTAAGCCCATCCTATACGAATTCTAAACCCGCCCGAAACTTATAACCGTAATCCCACCCCAATCCCATCCTTTTTTAGCTTTAATATAATCCCAAGCCTAACCTAAAATCTTGAATAGACCCATCGACCCAAAACCAATCCTCTCCCCTAAAGAGACCCTAAGCCAATCCTAAACCCACTCTCAACCTAGCTTTAACCAATCCCAAACCACCCTTAAAATCAAGCCCAGCAAAAACTAACCCTAGACCATTCTTGCCCCCACTCTATCCATGAATCTACCTTGATCCCATTCCAAGCACACCGTGACTCTGACTGAGCCTCTAAGCTGAACTTGACCCCGACCAAAATCAAATGAAGCCAACCCTAAGGCCAACCCAACCGCAAAATCCTACCCTGAGCCAACCCACATCCAACCCAAAACAAACAAATAACCCCTGAAATCAAGCCACTCAAAATACGTGTTTTCCAGAGATTACTAGTTTTACGATCAAGCCTGGGAATTTTCGCTATTCATGCTGTGAACTTGGAGCTTGTGCTGTAACCAATGTCCCATCGTAGTCCATCCGCTTGTCTTGCTCTGTCAGTGCTCGGTCATGGGCGACGTGCGCCCCTGCTCTTCCCCGCTTTTGAAGAGCCCATGAAAAATTTTGATCGAGTTTGTGCGTTGTTCCAAAGTAGCTAGGCGGTCTTGCATGACGTGACATTGTGATATATATTCTTTACACTCAGTCTGGCAAGACACCAAGATAAGATGGGACCAAATCAGCGGGTTTGTCCTGGCTTCAGGCATTCAGGGTTCTTTCTGTTCAACAGTTGGTTTTTATGGGAGAAGCACGAGGAGGAAATCAAGAAGAATGCTGTGTCAATTTAATTGGAACCTGTCGTTTGCAAAAAAAAACTTTATCAATTATTCCGTGGTATGACGATATACTTGGCATAGGCTCCACAAAGGCTGCACGAATGTTCCACAAATACATGCCTGATGAAAAAGAAACCCAAATGCCATAAGGAACTTCAAAATCTTCAAAGCCAACATCTCCAAAAAAAAGCGCCATCCGCCAGGCCAAGCGACAAGACGGGGCTGCTTCTTACCCCTTATCTGCCCAACCAGGATTTGGTCCACCGTCACCAAGCTGAGTACCCCCCAACGGACTCACAAGGAATAAGGCCCCAGTTGGTGTCCTCGGCTTTGGTGTTCATCCCTCCAAGTACATGCTTGACCGGCGCTAGCTGACACACCTAATACTGAAGAACATAAGCAACCCAGCCTCCGGGAACCTCCGCACGGGGTGCGCTACAACCACAACGATTCTTTTCTGACTTGGCAAGCCCTCTCCGGAGCTGTTCGACTCTTGCCGGATAGAGATTGTGCGTGTCAGTGTCAAAGCGCTCTTGTCGCGGCGCTGTTGACCTTGGCGAACCTTCGAGGTGCGCACTTCAAATTTGTCTTGACCTCTGCGGATACCCTGCGTGTTGAAGAGAGGCTGGCAGGCAACTTGCAAAAAGTTTGCATGAGTTGCAGGTTTGTAGCCGTCTTTAGGCAAAGAACCCATGCTTCCGGGATGATGAAGACTGCAGCATTCTGTCGCTCATCACAACTTCTCCCAGGTCCGGGCCTTGCACCAAAGTTCCCGTGACCACACGTCACCTTTGCACGTCTGATATGTACAAACTTTGCCTTGTCTGGAGAATGCGAGGCAGTCCGGGCGCCAGCTCTGCAGCCTTGCCGGACTTGGCGCTCGCACCGCTCCTCATCAATTTGACCGGAAGCGATACGCTTGTACTACCGTCAGACCACTGCACCACATCCGTCTCTGAAAGGTTCACCACACTTGTGCTGAAAAGTTGCGACAATCGAAATGGAGCTGCCAACAAATGTGAAAACGCACAAACCCCGTGAGGCTTCCGCAAAACGATGCAAGACTATGTTTTCCTGCATGGGGGGTCTCATGCAAGCGGTACTCTGGGATCTTGACTTTCTGCGCCGCATTCCACAGGGAGAGTGGGTAAGACTGCTTGCGGTGTCCACACTTGCCAAAGAAAACCCCCTTTCCCTGTGCTCACAAGTTGCGCGTGCTGGAGCTGCCAGAGCCAAATCAGAAACGCAAAAAACCTTGTGAAACAAGAAGCCAAAACAACACTGGCTACTCGATTGTTTTTTCTCCGTGTCAAGGATCTACATTCTGCGCAATGCATCCAACAAGCAGAATAAAACGGTGCGGTGGGTGCAACAGAGTGCCCGTGGTGCCCGTGAAGCCCGCGGTACCCGGAGTGCCCGTAAATGGATCTCCAAAAAAACAACCCAAAAAGGTACCACAAACTTTTTTTTTTGTTTTAAAAACGCAAAAGATCCCATTCCATTCCATTTTAAGGGCTTTCATGACAATTCCACAACCTGGCGCCTGGTGTTGGCTTACGACTTTTATGCATCCCTCACCGCGCGACAGCCACTCTTTTGCAAAATATAAATTAAAACTACACAAAAAGAAGCAAGCGCAAAGAAATTTCGTCATCAATGAAATAACTGATATAAGTCGATGTTGCCGCGGCGGCAATCCAAATTATCATTTGTAACGACTAAAAGCATGCTTTTGAAATCACGGCGTTTTAGAGCAGCATTACCAAATAAAAAAAATCATAGATTGGGGGGTATCCTTAAGAGATTTACAAAAAACTTATTTAAAACGCCGCCCTTTTCTAGGCCCGTATGATGTGCTCAAGGAGGAATTGCGGCAGCTCAAAAAAAAGCGTGCAAACCTGTCGATAGAGATCCATAACAAACAACAAGCGAAATATATAGCAAATCACACAAACAATTAGATAAGGTTAGAAAAAGTGTCGTTTCTATATATGCCAAGTTGTACTATATCTACTGAAGGTAATCCGTACCAAATAAGAAGCTTGTGTTGCATATAAAAACTTGGTTCATGCAAGTGTTCAGCGACCTCAAGAAATATATCTCGGATCGCAGATTAGATTGCAGAGAGGTGGACTCTAAGATCGCGGAAGCCCTCTTGGGCGCAGTCACCACGGCAGCCCTGGACGCTGCTCTCCTCGGCAAGGCGGACGCAAGCGCCCTGGCCGCCCTGCTTTCCATGGTGGGCGGGTTGGACACACCAAGATAGAAAATGCCCTGCAGGGTCTTGTCACCAGCTTGCAACGCCAGCAGCACGGCGCTCCAGGGGGATCAGCACAGGGGGCCACAACGTTGCTGGCCTCGCCACGAACGTCGCAGCGAGACCACTCTCCCAAAATTATACGACTCTTATGTATAGGGTGTTACCAAGCGCTGGAAAAATCTGAGTAAGACCGTATACAGGTTTAGTTTTCCGAAAGAAAGAAATATAATTACAGCAAGCCAAAAAAACTAATTTCCAATAAAAATTTAGGCCTTTTAGAGCTCCGGCTTGAAAGTCATATAAGAATAATATTGGAAGTGGACTCCCGCAGTTTTCGCTCGAAATTGGAAGGTTTTTAGTGTAAAAGTCCCATACGAAAAACGTTCCGGAGTTGTAGCTGCAAAGTTGTAGAAGTTATGAATTTTGAGCCAAAGCTACGGGAACACCCCTTCTCGGCTATAATATTATTTGGTTTTTTTTGTCGGGATATTTTTTTTTACGACCTGTGATTTAGAGGTTTATTGTGTAGTTGAATCTTGATAATAAGTCATTGTATGAAACCGTCATTTTATAACAATATTTGGATTATAAAAAAAATGCGTATTTGTGCACATATTGCCCCAATATAGGGAGGGGATCGGTTCTTCTAAGTTCCGGATTGCCCCCTTATTGTGAAATGCTAATGATATCTTATATATCCTTTTTCTCAAACATAAAGCTAATATTAAAATATCCTTATTGAAGTCTATAGTTGTATATACAGTGTATTCCCGTAGTTCCGGTTGTAGAATTGGAAATGGTAATGTGTAAGCAAAGTGTGCTTGCGCAATTTAGGTAATATGCAAAGTATATTTCCGTAAATATAATTGTAATAATTTCTTACAGATATGGATAAGAGAGTTTTGTCAACAAAGGATATGAAAGATTTGGCAAGAAAGGTTAAAGAACATTATGCGCGGCATTATGCACTGCATTTTGCGCATACGACATCCTGCATAATACCACGCACAATATTACGCATTTCGCGCGCAACTTCAAGCCACAGCATCACGCGTACAAGAAGTTGATGGGAAAGATTGTGAAGCATGATGCTAAGCTTGCGCATTAAAATCCACGCTTGAGTAGGGGCAGCGACAATAAACGATCTTGTTTGGTGGGAGAGGCATTAGTGAGTATTTAACGTTTCTCTCTCATATATTATATTGAAACCCAAAATTACGATTTTATACTCGGAACTCCGGAATGCTTTTCGCATACTACTTTTATACTCAAAAAACGATTTTTTGCAGCCTAAGCTACGGGAAAGAGTTTCCGATACTATCAGTTACGAATTCCAAGCCGCAGATACAAGAGCGCTTTTACGCGCTAGCTTTGAACATAAACATCGCCTACGCAGCCAGAGATGCACGGTGCGGCAGTCAGAACGTTTCGACGCATGATCTCCGTAAAGGGTTCGCCGAGCTACACATTCGCACCGCGCCACAGCGAGACAATTTCCTTAAACGGTTCGCCGACCTGAAGACACATTCGCAC
This sequence comes from Effrenium voratum, assembly GCA_963377175.1. Classification (NCBI taxonomy): domain Eukaryota; class Dinophyceae; order Suessiales; family Symbiodiniaceae; genus Effrenium; species Effrenium voratum. The sequence goes on from CAUJNA010003424.1 coordinate 89,417, forward strand.
GACGCCACAACGAAAGCGGTTCGACATACACGATCTCCGCAAAGGATTGCCGACCAACCTCAAGACGCACGATCTCCGCACAGGCTTCGCCGAACTCAAGACAAGTGCGCACGGCCAGAACGCTTTGATACAGACGATCTCCGCAGAAGATTCGCCGAACTCAAGACACATTCGCACGGCGCCACAACGAGAGCGCTTCGACACGCACGATCTTTGTAGAGGGTTCGCCGAGCTCAAGACAAATTCGCACGGCGCCACAGAAGAGCACTTTAACACATACGATCTCCGCAAAGGATTCACTTTCGTCTTGCAATGCTTGGAAGTGCCTACCACGAAATTCATAGATCCTGTTGCCGAAAATCCTATTTACATCAGCGCAAAATATGCTATGTCCACCACGAAAAATGTATGCCAGTCTCACAAAATGCTATGCTGGCCATGGAATTCTACGGCAACGCATCGTCACAGCGAGAGCGCAGTTTTAAAGAAAGGTCCGTTTCGTGCAAAGCTGGCGCACGCGGGACAACTTTTTGCGATAACTGTCATGGCCTTAGAGCTCCGATTCAAGCTGACCCGAAAAAAAGATATCACCACATAGCGGCCCTACCATCAAAAAACGCACTTTGGTCTCAAAAAAAACACGTTTTGGCACGAGGTTTCCTCAAAAAACATATTCCGTATCGCAGCGCGAACTTTCGTGTAACACGCCCCTACCAACAAGAAATGCAATTTGCTTCAAAAAACGCATTTGGCACGAAGCTTCCAGCGCATACCTCCTAAATGTTATCCCTATCAACAAAAGCTAAAAAATGCGAACGACACCACAACGAACATATGCACCAACTAACACCTCCATTTCGTGCGAGACTATCGCATTAAAAACAATTTTTTATGCACAGGATCAGCAATTTAAGCCAACACCTCGACCTATATCAAACCTAAACTCTTACCATAAGAAGCCCTTAGTATAAATACTATTTGGGGAACTAGAAGATGATTAGCCCGAAAGCCTTTTTCCATAGATGCTCATCCAGTCGCAGTTTACATCGCTACGGCGAGCGTGTCTGCGCGTGGCGATACTCAGTGTATATGATCATATAAGAGTTTCATCTCATCATCCGATTTTCCTCTCGAATTACGCCGCGCGATTTCTCATGAAAGTGGTCTATACAAGCTATATTGTTCCAGGCTGTTACGCGCAAGTTGCTCTCTACAAACTGCTACACGCAAGTGCTCTATATAAATTTCTATGCCAGTTGCTCCGCGCAAGCGCTTTGCGCTGTGCAAATTAGTCTATGCAAGTTGCTCTGCGCCAATTACTCCATGCAAGCGGTTTGCGCATGTGCTCTGTAGAAGTTAGTCTATGCAAGTTGTTCTATGTAAATGCTTTGTACAATTGCTCTATGCAAGTTACTCTATGCAAGTGCTGCCGGAGCTATGGGAATGTCCTTCGTGTGCTATTTTTGTACTTAAAAGTTTCGATTTTCCAGCCGGAGCTGCGAGGGTGTGCTCCGCATACTATGTTTATACTTAAAAGTTGCGATTTTTCAGCCTAAACTGCGGGAGCACGCTCCGCATACTGCGTTTGTACTTTCAAGTTGCGAATTTTTAGCCGGAGCTGCAAAAGAACGCTCCACGTATTACGTTTGTACTTAAAAGTTACGATCGCGGACCAGGGGGGAATCGAACCCGCGACCACAGGATTGCGAAAGCAGGCAAAAGCCGTTTCGTAAGCAGAGAAAATGCACGGCGCCGCAACGAGAGCGTAGAGGACCGCACGCAAATCGCAAAAATCGTAAAAAATCCTCAATTTTTAAACCTCGACCGCGCGAATCTCCGCAAAGAGTCGCGCGCGGCTTACAAAAATCATATAAAAGTCCTCAGTTTTAAACCTCGATCACGCGAATCTCCGTACAGAGTCACGCGCGGCTTGCAGAAATCGTAAAAAGTCCGTAGTTTTTAAACCTCGACCACGCGAATCTCTGCAGAGAATCGCAATCCCGAGCGATAATCAAACTCCCACCCCGGCGTTTTAAAAACCTAAACACACTTATATAGCTACTTACGCCGAAGCTCTAGAGCCAAGTTATATATAGAGCCAAATTATATATAGAGCTAAATTATATATAGAGCCAAGTTATATAGAGTTAAGTTATATATATAGAGCTAATTGGCACAGAGTTAAGGTTAGGTAGAGCTTGCGTATAATATAACTTAGCTCTATGCAACTTAACTCTATGCAATTTGGCTCTGTGCAACTTAGCTCTATATAACTTAGTCTATGTAATTTGGCTCTATACCACTTAACTCGATGCCACTTGGCTCTATATAACTTAGCTCTATGTAACTTGGCTCTATATAAGTTGGCTCTATATAACTTGGCTCTATATAACTTAGCTCCAAGTAACTTGGCTCTATGTAACTTAGCTCTATATAACTTAGCTCTATGTAACTTGGCTCTATATAACTTAGCTCTATGTAATTTGGCTCTATATAACTTGACTCTATGTAACTTGGCTCTGTGCAACTTGGCTCTATGCAACTTGGCTCTGTATAACTTGTCCAAAGGCTCCGCACGGAAGAACCCTTCGCGATGCTTTCGGGAAAAAACATCTTCAGTTATTTGCTTTTCCCTTGCTTTGAAATGCAATTTTTGCAATCTATATTGAATATAGTTGTGGGAAAAAAACTGCGCAAAGGATTTCCTACTACCAATATAGAATAACAATTCATTTTACTCTTCTGTAATTTCGCATCTTTCAGCATAAATCACATTCTCATTAACAGTCAATTAGCAATAATGTTATGAATTCAAAGCCTGTTCAAGTAAGACACAACTATTCCTTAGGGTTGTATCCAAAGTAGTGCGAATTGGAATTCGCTATCAATATTGTTTAATGGGATTCCGAACATTTCAGCGACATCTCCGCATACGAGAACTTGCAAAGAATGCTGCTACCTGGCCCTGCAAGATGCCTGTGAAGTGGCTGCAACGCAAAGACTGGTGGCAGCTGCAAAGCATGTAAGAGACGCTTGCAGCGAATCGTCTTTCATCTCACTGTCATCCGCGTGCCATAACGCAGGTGTGCGCCTGAACAAGAACAAAGTTCCCATAGGCTTGGCGCCTCTTTGCGGCAAAGGATGTGGAAGCACCTGGACACGATCGCAGGCTGGCCAAGGTGCTGTGGAGCTGGAAGCTGATATGGAGACGGCAAGCAGTCACAGCTTTGCCTGAAAATAAATCCGGCTTCCACAGTCTGCAAGTCGCCTCGCATGGCAACGCATGTGGCGAATGCCATGAAGCCCGAGACCTGAAAGCTGAGCCAACAAGCTGCCTTCTGTCAGGCAGGTGGGCGCTCCGCTTGAGCTGGTGGACGTAGCTGGGGTGCTCTCGGAGCAAAACTTGCAGCACCTTCAAAGACATTACTTCCTGAGCACGGCCAACCGCAGCGTCATGAAGAGGTCTTCCCTGGTTGGACAGATGTTGCCGAGCATTCACGCCTTCGACCACAGCATGCAAACCGCACCATTGCGCTTGAACCAGCAAAGTGGAGCCCTGTGTCATAGTGCTCTTTAGGCACTGTAGCTCTGCTACGTCCAGCGCAGGAACGGAAAAGTATTGGACAAACAGATCTTCAAATAATCGTTGACGGGCCATGCTCCAACATTGGAGGCCAGTTGCGCATGCACACATCTGCAAGTTGTCAGGACACAAACATAACTTTCACCGTGACCTATGCCTGGGCTTTCCAAACAAAGCAACTTCGCTTATTCGTGGACACGGACCTTGACCTGCGAAGATCGACTCAAGCAAACTGGCCCGACATGCGGCAAACCTCTGCAACCAATCCAGCCCCCATCTAGGAGCCTCCAACTGCTCCCGGGCAGGTTGGAGCAGCCAGGAATAAGAATCTAAAGAAGAAGCTCAGCATGCTCACCACCCAAGCCCGCAGCCCGCTGCCGAACCTTCCCTACCGACCCCAACTTCCACAACAACATTCCATTTGCACCAGCCCAACTGCCACGCAATTTGCCTCAAGAGCTAGAGCTGGCGAGCAATGGGCCCAGAATCTGCACGGCTTTCTTGGCCTGAGAAGTGACATGCCGGCGATTAGCGATGGCACAGCTTGAAGAACGTGTTCAACCTCCGGCCAAAAAAGTTGCTTAGAACAAAGCCTGAGCCAATAAACGTTGGCGCCTTACTTTGCAAGCCGGGATTTCGTGGTAGCATAAAGCCCCTGCGTGGCAAAACTTCCCTCCCTTGAATGGGGGGGGGGGGGCGTTAATCGGACTTCATTACTTTTGGAGCGGAACACAGCATCAATAGAACTAGACGTTTTAATCTGATTGAATCTGGGATCAATACGATCAAAACCCATGTCGCCCTTTCGAGTGGAGCTGGCTTCTGGTGAAAGCATTGTCAGTTGAAATGCGAGGTCTCAGAGCCTTGGCCATTGCCCTGACTCTTCCGAGTGTTTGGGAATGAGCCTTATAAGGGGTCACTCCATTTCGCATTCCTTGCTGGACATATTGCCTTGCACCAGCATGCCTTGCCCCAAGCAGGTTGCCCTCCGGCACGCTGACAGCCTAATATTTTTTACCAAGGCTTTGCTGACAATCCTTCCCCTGACAATCTTTGCCCAAAGGGTTGCAAACGGAAGGCACATGAACGCATGATGAATTCCCAGGAGAAATTGCCTGACAAACCTCACCACGTGCCTCGGGATGGCCGCACTTGTCGGGATGGCATAGCCTGCCGGCAGCAAAACCAGATCACAGCGGGTTGTCCACGCTAAAAGTGAAGGACCACCATCAGGGGTTGATATATCCTGGCTTTCGTCCCACACTGGTTGAAACCTGGCTTGAACAAAACACCGCGGGGCAGCTTGTGTCGTCTATTTTTTGGGTTTCGGCCACTACAAGCAAAAGCAAACTGGTTCTACGAGCCTTACGAGCAATCCAAAACATGAGAAATAAGATCCCCCAAGTAAAGGGCCTATTGTGATCTCGCTTTTCACCCAATCAGTGACGGTAACAATGCGAATGTTTGGCTTCCAATGCGCCAGCAGGTGCAGTCGTGCCTCAGGAGCATCTTCACCTGGACTCAGAGCGAGCAAAAACGGGGGGCCTTTTGTTGCATGAGTTCCCTCCCCGCACGGGTGACATGGGTCTGGATCAAAATTAACTCACCAGGACCGCAATTTGTAGTTCATATTCCCAATTATCAGGGACCCCACAGCCACGTGAATCTCTGGTAGACTTGTTCTTCTTCGAGGGTATGGCCTCCGTCCACACATTGCTGAGGGGATGCAACGGTGCTTAGTTCAATCCAGCTCCAAATGCTATTGATACAGCAAGCTTCCAAGGGCACTCTTGCAAGTGCCCAACTTCCACACTTCATGAACAATTAATTGCGCTTTACTTTGACAATTTGTTTGGGGAATCTTGGGGCTTGGAGCTGCGTGGCCTGCCAAACCAATTGCTGCATGCTGCTTTCGATGAGTGCCAGGGCTTCTCTGCCTAGTTCTAGAACAAGTTGAAATTGCTTTCCTCTACCCTCCCTGGGCAGGACCGTAAAAACCTTTGAGAATGGCACACTTGAAGATTCAACAAGCAAGGATACTTGCTTCCTGAGTTGATGGTTGAAAAAAGCTGAAACTTCTTGTTTTCCACTAATAAATGCCAAGCCGAAAAAACGTAAAAACTCCAGGAACTCACTAAGTGAGTTGATACTTGCAGAACTCAAAGAAACTTTCGCTCGCCCGGTCTGGGGCGAACGACTGCAGCTCGCGCGCCCTCGCCGGCGATCGGCAGGCCCGCTTTCTCCATGGTCGGCCTTGTCCCGTTGCGCGTCGGGTTTCAGATGTCCGGTGAGCCAACCGAGCGGAAATCAAACGCAGAAGACGCGGGCGCCGGGGATGAGGTCGAGATCAGGCATTAGCCTCGAGGATATTCCTTTGAAAAGCAAAGTGGTGCGTTTTCTTTCCCCCCCCACGTCTGCCTCTCCAGAAGCAAACTCAAAACACAGCGAAGTGCTTCTCGATGCACGCAAAGGCTTGACCTTCTGGCCAACAAGCTAGAAATGCTTGGACAACACTTCCTCTGCCTCTCAGGCCCGGGCAGTAGTTGATTTGGCTGCGCCTATGCGTCGAGCAGGGATCTTCAGAAAGTCTTGCAGGCCGAATTGACTTATTTCACTCAGTTTGCCCAAAGTCTATTTTTAGGGTACTCCATTTATTTTTTAGCGTGGTTGCAAAGAAAAAATAAAAGGAACGCATCTGGTCGCCATTTTGAGACGCACCCTTGTCTTGGACAGGTTCGGAAACCTTCGGGCCATGCCTCAAAGCGGAGGGCCAGGCGCACAGACAAGGACTGTGCATAGCTGCACAGGCCTGCCACACACGCCGAGAGGCCTTGCAAAACCCTAACGCTCCAGCCTTCCAACGGAAAATGCAAAGAACAAATCCACAGCAAAAAACACATGGCAGGAACAGTGAAGGAGCAAATTTGCGCCTAAGCCCTCAGTGGGCAACTGTGCATATTCCGAATCATGTGCTCGTCCTGTCACAGCTGGGCAAACTGCTTACCTCTTTCTTTGGGAAGCACATGAGGTGTCTTGATCCGCATGAATAGAACGCTGGCGGCCAAGGTGCTCTTGAGTGGCCACAGCAAGTCGCTGGTAAGGGCCAATCACAGCCATCTGTTCGCGCAAACCCACCCAGTACATTCTCAACCAGTAGTAGCGCTTCTGAACGAAATTCGACTGTCGGCCTCTTGTCAAGTGTGTACTAAATACAGCCCATGAAAGGAACATACCAAGACATCGTCGGAATCTCTGAAGCCATATTTGCTCGCTTCCTTTCATAGGCTCACCTTTCAAAGTGCATAGCCAAACATCAAACAAAGTGGCAGTCGGGGGGAGCACAACGTTCACCCAGAAACCACATTCCCGCCTCCAATTGGGAGAAACACCATACAGTACATAGGGGGTGGGTTATCAGCGCTTGGGCGAGACTGATGCTTATATCTTCTTCAACAAGTCCATCGGGATACGTGAAATGGCTGGACTGGATCGAGCTGAATTCGAAGACGCCCACACTCGAAATCAAGAGAAGTCGGACTTAGCCTAGACCACAAGTACAAATCATTTGCCATTCATATTTCTTTGGGGTTGGAGTCTGACAAGTGGAAGGGCAGGTTGTGCGAGGCTAGACCTCGGTTCAAGCCGAAGCGAGCTTCTCATTCGGCAGAAACCGAAGGACCGACTGGACTATGGGCTGCGCCCTTTTCAGTGGGCCCCCTACATTGGTGTTCTTTCTAAAACCTACCAAAAAAGGGCTTCCATAAAAGGACAGCCCTCTGGTTGCGACCCGGGCGCCTTGAAGTGCGTCCTCCCAGGCTTTGTAGGCACACTCTGCGATTACCTGCTGCCTTGGACGGCGCGGTCGGGGGTCGAATCTGATGGAGTCTTGAGCTTTTGCTCAGTTGCCCGTTGGACCCAGAAATAAAAGTGACATTAGCTTTGGGGGGCCTGGCTGCAAATGGATCAAAAGTGGGAAGCTACAGGCTATGACTCCTCAAGGCAACAACTGTGACCAGTTCAAGGACATGGATGATTTTTGTCAAGCGTCTTGCCGTAAGGTTGCCAAATCATAGCAACGAAGACTGGGCAAATCTTCCGTTCACCGTGTCTCATGAACCTTTGCGTCCACAGCCACAGCCATGCGTTCAAAAGAAACCCGGTGGATCCAACAATAACAAATGGCAATGAGGCTGCTGGCTGGTAGGCAGCGTCCTCCAGAGCAAGCTCCTCCTGGAAACGGGGTCCAGTGCATTATCGGCTTGCTTGCTGTAACGACACTTCTGCTCACTGTTTCTAGCTCCGATGGAAAATCCGGCCTGCTTCCCCAAAAGCTAAAGTCCAAAGCTCAAATGGCCAACTTAAAATCTAGCCTGCGTGGCTAACTTCTATTGGTCTGCGTGTAAAGTTTCTTTCCAATGCAAGCCGTGGAATATGTGTTGGCTTATGCCTACAGCCTGTAGGAAAGCAGCATGTTGCCGCCACCCTGCCTTCCACCCGCACAGTTAATGAAATATCCGGGAAGGCATGCAGTGACATTGCTCATGGTGCTTGGTTCAAAGCGCGGTTTTCCCTGCCTCACTGTGGGCATAGTAGCAGCCTGCAGCAGGGGTGAAACATCTGGAGGACCCTGCCCAAGGTGCCCAAGGTGCCGCCTTGTAAGAAAAATGCCAAACAGATCCAAATTGACAACCTGCACCATCACCTGCAAGGAGACGCAAAGTCAGGCGTGTGGCAGCTGACGACAGCACTACCGCTACCAAAGGGGCATGGAGAAAAAGATCATGGGATAGCTAGCTATGTATAGATGCGTAGGATATTTTGTACGATACCATGTTGGAAACATCACAAAGTGGCCCGGCGGAACGAGTAGTGGTGCTGCCGCATACACAAGCGCAGAAAAAACGGATCCCTGCTCTTGAAGAACACCCAAACCATGGCCTCTCATTCGAATGTGCTGGAACGGGGTCGGGGCTGGGGCTCACGCTGTTGCCCCAGCGGCAGCCACCGGTGGCATAAAAGCGGCAAAGCCTCACCTCGCTGAGGGCTTTGGACATCCCTGCGTCTATGAAAAACTGAGGTCTCTTTGCGCCTTTTGGCTGTTAAAGGAAAGCACTGAGGGCATCTGCGCATTCGGGCGCGGAATTGTGATCCCATTTCTGGATGCAAGGCTAAATCAAGCACGACTGGGCCAGCCGTCCATGGCGTGTCCACCAGGCCATATGTTCATGTCCATGTCACGCACGTCAGTTTGCTCATTGGCCTTTCCCTGGCAGCCACTTAATGTGTAGCTTCACCGAACTAGCTGAATGGCTTGGCCAACAGCCCGGGATAACCGAATGGACCTCACCAACTTGGCCAAACGTGCCCTGTTTTGATCAGTGCGGGTTAGCTGCTGAGGGACTGCATGCTGCTGGCAAATTGGATCTTAAATGGAACCTGCCAGGCAAATCGCAACTGACCGGACGCAGGCGATCCTTCACAAAGGAAAGGCTTCAGCCGGCGACCTTCGACTCAGTCGCCATTGAAACAACTCCCATGGGTCCCTCTCCGTGGATGCTGAGGCGGCCGCTTTTCGCCGAGGGCCTTGGTTGTGGAGCACAACGCTAGCTGTTTGGTTTCGTCGCCCCCCTCTTTTTTTCTTTCCGCAGAGCCGGGACATCCTGGCAAATGCAGTCTCTTAAGGTGAGTGTAGTAAAATTGTTTCTCCCCTTTGGCAGCGCTTTTGGATGAAGGCCTCCCTGCGACCCAAAACTTCATTCAAACCTTGGCGGCACTTTTGAGATGATTTCGGGGTAGCGTTTGGCTAAGTGGGGCCACTGTTTAGGGATGTAATCATGAGCCGCCAGGTCTTAGGCCAAGGCCCTGGACACGTTTTGCATCCTGCGCGCGCAAGAGGGCTTACGTGGGACGCGGTCACTTGCCAGGATTTGAGCCCAGCCGAAGGCTAAGCAGCCCCCAAGGGTGTTTTAAGCAAGGCACTCGCATTCGCCTCTTGATTTGATGGGTGATTTTTCTGCGGGGAGTCAATCATGCAAGGCCACCTGGCAGGACCCCATGATAATTCTTCCATTGTTCCTTTCGTGGCAATCTGACGTTTGAAACCGGCGCGCTCTATGAGAGCAGCCACTTGTGTTTTGAGTGAGCCAGTTGTTTTGGCAATGCTTTGCAACAAGAGTCAGACGTAAGTCACAGCTAAATCTTGAGAATCCAGCGTATGACAACCAATGAATAACACTCTTGACATTCGAGGCTTCTCGATTAAGCTCCTGAAGGCTGTGCAAACCTCACTGCCTCGTGTGGAGAGTGACTATCGGGGTTTTAGGCGCTGAGATAGGATGCTCACTCTGAGCATTCTTATCCGCGGTGCCTCCACCACTTGCGCATGCATAAGGGGGTACCCTCCCCACTTCGCTTCAAAGGAACCGGGGTGAAAATCCTCCGGCCAATCTGTACGGTACCGCCCATGGCGCACAAACCCATCGCTGTAAAGCCGAGCGACCGCGCAAGTCAGGCGCCTCCTTTTGGGGCTTGGCGGTTCGAAGCTCCCAGCGCCTAAAGCAGCCCAACAAAAAGCTCTGCCCAGGAGAAAAAGGTGATCACCTTTTGGGGCTATGACCAAAAATGAACCAAAATGGGAAAACCACTGAGAAAGTCAGGGGCAGTGGCTGGGATTGTCCGGTCTGAATACTTGGGTTTCGATGGTATGGTTCAGCTGTGATGAAGCTTTGCTTTCAACATGTTCTCGACAGTGACCTTTTCACTGCCAAAACGAAGCCTAGGAAGCTAACCCATCGTGCACATGACGCTGAAAAAAAGAAACTGTGTCAGGCGAAAGGTGCAAACCATGCTGCTCCAAGCGCATGACTAGCTGTTGGGGTTCACGTATCGGAAGGGTACCACACAAGAAACAAAACAAGCCGCAAATTACGGATCAGCATCATGACCCGTACTTGTGGGGCATATTGTTAGTGCAGTGTAGCTACTGCGGGTTTCCATCCTGACATTTTTTTGATCTACCAACACCCTGCGTGACCGGTGACGGTACTGCATAAGGGTCAACTAAACCGAACAAAACTTCCCATGCAACCAGAAACGAGGCTGCCTGGAAAACTCTACGTTAACGCATCTTTCTCCCTTGCCAATGAGGTGTTCCAATTCAAGGAACCCAATTCCTCCACTTGGTCTCACATTCACCGAGCATCAGTTCACAATAACAGCTTTGTGTTGACTGAGGTCCCTATTTAACTGGGCGGACAATGGAGTTTACACAAGGCATCGCCAGGTCATTGCCCAATGGTCAAGATGCCAGGCTTGACAGTTGGAAGGCCCAGGGCACACAAATTACAACCTTTGGAAGTTCAAAGCCTTGTGGAGCAGTTGGCCATCTCCTCATTGCCATGCAAACATGCAAGTGTTCGATTGACAACAACTTCCTTACAATTCAGCACCAACTAGCCTGTCAAGCATCGCCAGGAGCCTTCGGCAAAAAAACAATTGCTCTCTGCCTGTCGCGCACCTTCACTAGGCCAACTTTCGATGGACAAGGCTCCGGCTTCATGCGGCCATTGTAGATGTACCTGAAGTGCAACTCGAGCAAAGGCCCAAGAGTTGCCGATCGAATCCTCCCGAGTTTCAGCAGGTGCCGGATCGGACAAGGGATGACGTGTTTGCTGCTGTTGTGGCTCCAATTCGGGGGGGGGAAAAACACCGCCTGCTTCAACCAACAAGTGCAAGTCCAAAGATCCAACCAAGAAGCCATGAAGGAAAAGGGATGACCACAGTATGACATTTCACTGGCGGAGTTGCACCATGCAATCGTCACAACCCTTGCTTCATTGATCGGTGAGTCCCATTTTGCTGTAAAATCAAGCCCTGACTTCGATTGTGCCATCTTTGGGTTCATCCTCAAGGAGTCCCAGTTCTTGTTGCATCGACTGCCCCATCCAAAACTACCACAGCTTTTGCCGGCTGAAAGCCATATTCTGAGATTCTGGCCCATGTCTTAAAAACCGCAACATGTCTTAAAAACCGCAACATGACAAATGAGTGTCCTTTACCGAGGATGATCTTTTGGGCATTTGAAGCCCACACAGGCTCAAATATCGGAGTGGGGCGGGGTTCGAACATGGTCTTTCGGGGATCAAACCGCCTGCCTTGTGGCGCTCTGTTTCGGCGCCGGAGAAGGCGTTGCAAGCGTCTGCGGCGGCGGCTCCTGGCTGCACAAACCCACCAGTTGGAATGGACAACGCCCCATGAACACTTGAAACTGCCGCTAATTTTCAACCTGGCGCAGGATTTCGTAGATCCAGATTGCCGTTTTATCCGCTTCAACTTGGAACAAGGTTGACTACGGCCCCCCGAACTTGGAGTCTCACGATGCGAGCCGTCCATTGGAGCACTTCGGAGTGCCAGGCGTGCAGAAAAGGCCAACCCTGGTGTAAAAGGGGTCATGGCAGCACGCATGCTTCTTCCGATTGGCATAGCCCGAAAAGAAACCATCTGAACCGAGTCAAGCACAAAGTCCCGTCCCAACTTTGCAAGCATCGAGCAAAGTGGCAAACCACGTGAAACAGCCTGGCCCTCCAGCCTGTCTCGCCTATTCAGATTGGTCGTGAAACCGCAACGACTGGCCCCTTCCCAAAAACAGATAGATATCAACTAATGACATGGGTATGTTGATTTTCAAGGGTACCCTCGTGTTATTTCAAAGAAAAACAAACAGTGGTGTCAAAATAGGGGGACTTTCAACAAAGAGGCGACTTTGCTTTTTGGTTTCCCTACAGCGGAAGAGGGTTCCCTCAAAATACACACACCCATAGACCCCGTATCGCGGCTGTGCCGGCCGCCACCACGAGCTGCGTGCAGCTAACGCCGTGGTCACTCAGCATGCCGCCTCGTTTCACAAGGCGTCCGAGCCGCCCCAACGACGATCCGAGAAGCGAACGGGAAACCAAGTCCTTTTGCCCCAGATCCACTTGCCATTCATTCCATTCTTTTCATGGAAAACCAATAATATTGGATCTGAACGATGGGGTGAAAAGGAATCAAAGAGCTTTAGAAATCCTGCAGCTGGCCTTTGACATGCGTGCAATCGCTTTTCCTCGCGGCCTGGTACAGGGTGGATCCCGCGATAGCTTGAGTTGCGCCACCGGATCAGTGACCGCCCTGACCACCGAAAGGCGGTCTCCCCCATGGTGATTCTGGTGAATCAAGGCTCCCGGCTGCCTTTCGATTCCTTTGGCCTAAGTTGTGAGGACTCTGTGCCGGCCCTGCCCTTGAGGGGACTCAACTTTTAATGTCTGGCAAAATGCGTTGTTCAATGATCCAGCTCACGTTCACCAACCAGAACAGCAGACCTTCAAAGAGTGCAAGCCAGCAAGAAAGAAAACGGCTTCGTGTACCTACCCAAATCGCCTTGTTTACTTGAGGGTTCCCTCTGTTTGCTTAAGCTCCCTCAAATCCAGCAATCGATTTCCTTCAAGCTCAGGGGAAACAAAACACCATTCTGAAACTGGTGTGATTCCTGAGACCTGGGCTCCGCAACCTTCTGCAGGTCTGCTTCGAAGTCGAAGGCATCGTCATCATCACCTGGGCAACCAGACAGTTCAAGTCCAAAGATCCGCATAGCCGTAAAGGGAAGAAGGGTACTGATCCATACCAACTTTGCTGTGGCCAAAACAGAGAGAGTGTCCAGTAAGTGATCACCTTTTGGGGCCATGACAAAACATAGATCAAAAAGGGGGATGCTAAAGGGTCAAAGCTCGGCTTGGGACACGTGAGGCGTAAAATCACCCCTTGGTTGACTTACCAGGGGAGCGTCCCATATCAGAGTCGATTCTTCACTTTCTGGGGACTCATCCTGATGCGCAGTTCACATTCGACAAGCAAATGAGCTTCGCGACTTGGTTGGTTGTGCGGGAGGAGCGGCAAAACACGTCCACTGCTTGCTTGTTGTTTGGTTCTGCGTGATCCTGGTGTCACAACTAGCCCTGCATCGCCAAAGAGAATCAATCCTCCAAGACTGCCAAAATGAGCGCTAGAACTCAGCAAGGACAAACACTTTGCAAGTTGGTCCCCTTCGGAGCTTGCAGGGCCACGTTGACTGTGTGTCGCACGCGGTTCGGCGGGGGCGTGCATTTTCCACATGTGGTGCATGGAGAGGGTGCAAGCAGGTATGAGTGTAAGCAGCAAACAGAGAGCTACGCTTCCGAAAAATGTATGCAACTTGGTACGTTCTGGACTCGAACTGTATCCTGCCTCGGTTCCATCATTCTGCACTCTGCAGCAAGCAGCACTTCCTTCTTTCGCGTAGGGCGCATTTCCATGATACCAGTTCCATCTTCGCAGCCGGTCGGGCTCACCCTGCGCTCCAGATTGGCCAGGCCCAAAACCCATTATTTTGAGAGATCAGTTTTAGGGGGCCATTTTCCTCCCCAACGTCATTCCCTTCTCGATCCCGCCTTTGTAGCCAACTATTTGGCGATGCCCTTCGGACAATCATTCCGGCAAGCCCTTGCACGTACCAGGGTTTTTCTTCCAAATTCATTTGCTGCTGGTTTTAGTTTCTCATGAGTTGTTCTTTCTTGTGGGCTAAAGGCCATAATGCGGCCACAGCCACTGACCGGCTCTAGGCGCCAAACCTGTCGGTGACGCCTGGCGCTCAGGAGGCTGGACGACCATCACAAGGGTCTGGCCAAAACAAGCCTCATCGCCTCCTACCCTCTACTTTTTGCAGATCCCAAAGCAGGCAACGAGGTGCCAAAGCTTCCATCAGATGTTTCGGGCCTTCGGCTTCCCTGTGGGGCCCTAGCGCTTTCACCCTCCCCGCGGTTGCCCAGAAGACAGCAATCCTTCAGGCGCCCTCCTTTAAGGGAAGCCAAAGGGCCAAACGAAAACCTGGCCTCTCACCGGCCATGTCCTCCAAGTCCGCCCGCCTGCAAACGCGGTCTCTTGGACGGAGCCTCAACCTCCTCCTCCACCGCCTGCACGGCTCACGCGTGCCCAAGCCAGCTCCACTACTCCGGCTACTGTCGGGTTCCTCTGCCTTCGAACAACACATCCAAGCTGGTCTCTCACTCGGGCATACGCACACACACACACAAATAGTATACATATATATATATATATATATATGCACGTATATGCACATATATACACATAGTTGCAAATAAAGTTCAGAAGCTTTTGGCGGTCAAACACGCCTAACAACAGAAAGCCCCTGTCATGAGAAGCCTTTGTGCCTGGGGACAGCCAATCAACTAGGTCTTTCTGGATAAGATCCGCAACAATTGTGTTGCTATCGTGCTGGAGGACCTTGGAAATCCCGACGCGAACACTTCACTGCAATGTCAGTACTAGGTACTAAGATTGAGATGCCAAAGTGGGATGCCTTCTACATACTTCAGTCACAGTCCAAGCCCCACTTCAACGGAACTGTCAAATGGAATCATCTTTACAAAGCCAAAAACGCAGGTATCACCTCCAATTCATCCACGCCCGTCCAAAAGGATCCGCTCGCATGCGGATGCCTCGTCATCGTCTGGCTGCAGCCAATCCATGTCCGCGGTGCCTCAAGTGTACCCTCGAAAGCTGCCGAAGTGGTCAAAAGCGAAGCCAGTAAGGTGTTGGCGCTGTGCAATCACTGCCGTGGTGGAAGCACCGGGGAGATACTTTCCAGGCGGGCTTTGCCAAATGTCAAGTTGTGCTGACTCCATTCCTCTATGGAAGAAGAATCGGATGAGTCTGGCCATGTTTGCACCTCCCTTGTGATCAGCGCAACTCTCACGTGTCACGCGGGCGACCTCTTTAGACAGAGTCAGGGGTCTTTTCGTCGGCAAGCCGTTGGGTGTTTCCCTTTTGTTGGTTGTTTAGAGGGAGACCAAAACCGAAGCCATTTTGGAACCCCCCAAATTGACAGACACCCGGAGTGGTTTTTGCTCTTGCAGTTCAGGCCATTGCACCTAAAACGGTCCAACGAAGGAAAGCGAAACAGGGCGTTATATTCGTGCTTCCGCCTGGTGGCCAATCGCATGAAGTGCTTTTCAAGAAAAAGGTTCATTTTAGGAACCTCTTTTGTAGGGAGGCCAAAATAACGCGCCATTTTGCGGGTCCACCTAAACAAGATGCCCCCAAATGCCACAGAGACAGTGTGGTATGGCCATTTGGGGTATGTAAGTTGGCCCTTGGATGCAACACACCATGCATATCATGTTGGTAAGCCGCCCGCCGGGCGCCGGGACGTTCTCATCCTCGAGCTCCCGGAAATCTTCGGCCCCGGCGCCTCAAAGCAGATTTAGCAGCACCCCCCCCCCCCCAAGCACTGATTTTTAGAAAGTACTTGCGGTTTGGACATGAGAAAAAAACAGTTTTTGGGGGGTGCTGGTTCCGGACCAAGAGGTTGCTCCGGAGCCTTTGCATGGCAAAGGGACAAATCAGCCCCCATACCGGAGCGAGAGCGCATGGCTCTTCCCCTTTTCCTGCTGCCCAAATGCCAAGGCAGTGCATGATTGTGGAGAAAACCGCGCTTTCTGCGCTGCCAAGTGGCCCTATGACCTTGTCTGTTGTTACTTCGTAGTATCCCAAGCAATGGCAACCTGAAACCAATCCTTCACACACACACACAAACACCAACATGCGCAGAGGAACACCTGTGGGGTCAGCTGCGCATAAGGCCCCGGCGCAGCAGCCTAGGCTTGGACTTTCGAGCTGGCCCAAGAGAGACCAAACTTTGCTTGCGGTAGGGAATGACCTTTGCTTCCGGGTGTTGGGAATGAACCGGCAGATCCCCCAACAAACCAGGGATGATGTCTGGGGGTCATTCCTTCATTCCTTCACTTATCGTTCCCTGCTGAGAACCAGCAAGTGCATTGGTTGCCGCTACAACGGTCTTCCCAAAATGTATCAAGCCCAGGAAGACGCCGCTCGGCATTCTTCGCGCGGGGTGGCTCGTTTCGCTCAGCCGCTGGCTCCAGCAGTGCTTCCACTCCCGATGGCTGATTCGTAGGGCCCTCCGCATGGGCCAGTGCCCCAAGGATCTGGAAAGAAGAGCCTAAGTTTCTAGAGCTTGGACTACACATCGTGAAACAATAGAAATCATGTCAAGAACTTGGCTTTGGCCACGTTCATTTTGGTCCATTGGTTCCAGCCACCAACGTAAACAGTGCCCAGCTTTCGGCCAATATCTTCGGGGATTCAATTGGGGTGATGTTTTGGGGGCAGGATTTTGGTCACCCAGAACGCCCGCAGCCAACCGTGCTGGATGACAACGGCACTAGAAGCAACAAATGGATGTGGGTCATAACAAAGGTACCCAAACTGGAACACTGGCGAATGGACACAAGAACTAAAATGTGCGGTTCCCTGGTGTTTTAGTTTTTGGCACATACCCAAATCAATCTTTTCAAGTTTATAGGGGGTCTAAAGCATGTTGTCAATGATCGGGCCCATGCCATCGAACGAGCAATGGCCGATCCGGAAACGCCACTTGCTCCCTGTCGACCGCTTCATCCCAGAAATGCCAAACTTTGCAAGCTGTGTGCTATCTTGGCAAGCCATTTTCTTCTACTTCGCACAATCCACGATTTCCACAAAAGTTAAAGTCCAAAGATCGAACCAACTAGCCATACAGACTAGAAGATGGCAAGCCATCGATCACCCGGCCTTGCGCCAAGGAGGCGTCCTCAGAAAATGACATGTCGATGCTTCATGATGGAAGGTCCTATTGGGTCACCTCAACCCGACACAAGAACTGGCCCCTGTCAGCGGCCACCAGCAAACAGCTGGTTGTTGGTAGGTGGGACAAGGGCACTCGACTTTGATAACCAAAACCTTGAATAAACTCATGAACCCGGCTCCATGAGCCACGAAGAATGACTTTCAACGACCCAAGAAGGGGTGTTGACTGGTCTTCTGCTACATCCAGCACATGGTCCGTTGATCACTCATGTTTCATGCACACTGATCCACTCAGCAGAGCGCTGTGCTGTTGGGTGCTTGGGCAGAACCAGTCAAATGACAATGCCATTGTGTGAATGCCCTATCTTGAAGCTCCACGTTCGCTGGGGTGCCCCTGCGGAGGGGATGGCTTCCCTTCCTCCTTCAGGTCGCCTGCGTGCGACAATGGACTGAGACTGAGGACGCGCATGTCTCACCGTCAGCTCCATGCCATTCCGTCCATTCATCCATCCATCCCTCCCTTTTAACACCAACTCTCGAGGATACTGCCGCACAGAGGGCGGCACAACGCAAAACGGCGGGAAATGACGTTACAGAGTGTGTCCTGCGAAGCCTGACTTCAACACAAGCCATGTGGACGGGCAGGCACCGTACAAATCCAGGCCCGGATCGCCCATGGCGACCAATCTTTGTGCTGACGCTTTGCACTGGGTAGCTTTTCATCATGGGCTGAGGGGAGAACTTGAACTGAGCAGCCTTTGCACTGCTTGGCACAAGAAATCCTCAAGACATGTCATGAAGAAATCCTGAATTGTGGTGCGCGCTGCCTGAAGACTGAGCCGGGGCCGTCTGGGTGCCATGACTTGCTGGTTCTCAAGCAAAGTGACAAAACGAGGTGTTTATGAAATCAAAGGGCCTTGGAACCCTTGCAAAGCGTTGAATCCATTCCAGAAAAAAGGCAAGGCGCTGGTAGCTCTAGTGCCCTGCAATATGGCCTGCAATGCAAACCTGAACTTGATGGTACACAGGGGGCCGTTGAGACAATCGGAGGAATTTACTATTGGTCGACATTCGTCCAGACAGCGTTCCATGCCAATCAAAACTTGAATCAGTGGGACATCTGGCATTTCCTGGGCGAAATGCACGGAGCCACCGAGCACTTTCTCCATGCAGAAGGGCACGGCATGGTCTCGTGCGCATGCGCTCCAGAAGCCGACGGATTCATCGGCGGTGAAACGGCTAATGTTGACACCGGATTATTAATATGAGGGTGTCCCCCTCCAAAAGTGATGAACCCCCACTAAAACCACAATAAATTAGGGGGTTTGTTAATCTGGGTTGACATTGGCGGCATTGGTGGCAACACGTGGGAAGCAGGCTGGAATCAGAAAAGATGTGGATATTTATCCAAGAGCCAACCACGATTGTATGACTCAGCTACCTTCACCGGCAACTTCTGCTATGGAGGTGATCTCGCCGTCATCTGCTGCCTGGGATGTCGCGACTGAGTGCAAAAAGCTGAAAAAAGCAAACATTCATGAGTTCGTTTGGGGGGGGGCAAAGGGGGTTACGGCACCCTCAAAACAGCACTTGGAAATTAAAGGAAGCCAAAGGAAGGCAAAAGAAGCTAAAGGAACGTAAAGGAACGTAAAGGAACGCAAAGGAAGGAAAGAAGTTAAAGGAAGGTAAAGGAAGCCAAAGGAAGCTAAAGGAAGCAAAAGGAGGTGCAGTAACCCTCCTTGCCCCCACCCCAAACGAATACATGAAACATGGCACCTATCCTCTCTCCCACTAACATGGCACCTGACAAGGGGTCCTCCAAGAGGAAACTGATGTTCCAGGTATCCTCCCTCAGGTGCCATGCTAGTGGGAGTAAGGGTAGTAGTCAGGGACAAGAAGCACAACACACACGCAACAAAGTGTCAGAATGCGGTACTTGAAGCCTTGGCCGTTCTCATGTTGCAACTTCTCCGCAAGCACCTGCTCTGGGCTTGGGCTACTTGCGCTTGCTCATTCGCGATGGCTTTGCGGCAAGGCAACATCCCTTCAGTCTGTGCCCCGCGAGATCTCCCGATGCGCGGGAAAAATTGAAAAAAGGGGGACTCTAGCTTGAGCGGAAGGGTTCAAAGAGGACTGGCCGAAAGCCAGCCCCAAAGCAAGGGGAGGTCTCTAAGCGAGTGCCCCATTCCTCGAGGTTGACTTCCATTTGAAACCATCCACCTTTTTTGAGACTCAGACCCATGGTGTGTGTCAACAGGGGGACGCCCCAAAACTGAAATGAGTCCTTTCACTTTCTCGTTGAAACCAGCCCTAAAACGAGCAAACACCACCATACCCATGTGTAAACCACATAAACCACGTCGAGTCTCCTTCGCCTCAGCCTCTGCTCTGGCTCTCTCTGCCTCTGCAGCCTCGCGCCAAAATCCAGGCGGACAACATCCGCACAATGCAGCAGGTTGGGATAAAACGCCATGGGAAAAACGCAGCAGGCTTTGCCTGGTGTTCGTTTTGTGGGTCTCCGAGGTATGCCGCAACTTGTGATTGAATCCCCAAGGCATCCTTATAATTTTGGAGTGTCTTCACGGGCGACGGTGAGCCTTGGCTGACCTTACAATTTGCCCAAACATACTGATGTTATGAGCTGCGAGTGAAATGGAGCGTTTGGTGGACATGAAGCAACGCCTAGAGGGGTCTTCGTCCACCCGTTTTTGCGCGCTCCCATTCACATGGTGTCCTGTTCAAGGGTCCTCTTTCCTCAGGTTCACGCAAGAGACAACCCGTATTTGACCTTAGGTGCTGTTGCTTGGAATTCTTGTTGTAACTGTGGCTGCTTGTTCGCCCACCAAATCCACGTCAACATTGCCAGGATACAACGCATGCTGCGCATTGAACATTGTGACTGAAGCGTGGGATCAAAGCCGGCCTTGCTTCAAGGCAGCGCGCCAAAGATCACTGTACCTTCCTCTGGGAGGTTGCTGCCCGCCCGTGGCCCTCCCTTGCCTCTGCGGCACGGATCTGTTGCAGCACCCGCTCTTTGATCTTCTCTCGGAACTTGCCGGCGTCTCCTGTGGCCTTTGGTCATGTGCCGGCAGCTTCCCGCGTCAAAGCATGACAAAAACCCTTGAACAAGCCGGTGGAAGGGGAGTGGTGGCCTGGACCCTCAAACTGCGTGGCTTCAAAAGAAGCTTTAGGCTTAAGAGCCGTGAAGCTCGTTTAAACAAAGCAAACGTACGTGTGATTCCGCACCCGGCTCTCTGCAGACAAGGCGCTGATTTCTTCAGGCGATCTGACAACCACACCTGTGCACGCATTCAAAGAAGTTTACGGTTCTTCGCTAGGTCGATGTTGAACGTCGGGCGCTGATTGCTTGTTTCGCTCAAATAAATGCATTTAAAGGCAAACTCCAAGTTAAATGAAGGTGACGCATCCCGGATGGCCCGGAACTGACAAACTGAGCATTGAAAATTGCACCACCCGAGTTGCCAACATGTTCTGGGCACCTCCGGTCTGGCGAGTCACAAGTGGGGCGATCTCTCTGGTTGCAGCGGAAGCCATAGCTCAGGTGTCGTTTCTGCAAATGTTCGAATGGCTGAACAAACACCCAAGCCCGAATCTCAGTTGCCCAGTTTGGACCCAAAGAGCCAGGTGATCAGCTTTTGGGGCCAAAGATTTCGACGCACCATCGGAACACCAAAAGGTCATTTCAGGCACCCCCGCCCAAATCCACGAAAAATCCCCCCGGCACCAGCGGATCGAAGCGAGATTCATCAGCAACTTCTGGAATGGGAGGAGGCGCCTCATTCGGCCGGACCGGGTCCCAAACTGGCGACTTCAACGGTTTTTCCTTTTGGTTTCCCTTTCAAACCCAACCAACAGAAAGCAAACATGACTGAACCATGAGCTCCCAATTGCTCAGCGTGATTCGGCTCCCAAACCTGATTCCTTAGCAGCACCCAGGTCCCACCCACTTCTGTTTAGACAGTACCTGGGACTTTGGACATGGGGAAAAATACAGTTGTTTCAAGCGCGTTCGCCGGAAGCCATTCGCTTCCAAACTTGCTCCAAATGGGTCTGTCTACTTGGTGGGTACGCACCCTTTGCCCATGTTGGGGGTCCAGCCCGTGAAAAAAAAGAGAAGGTGCACCAAAGGCAGATCGAGGTGTCTGCTATTTTTCATGGGTGCCCCTGACACATCCCCACTGTTGAACTAGACGCTTCTCATTTGTGCCACCAATTTCAACCGGTGCCTTCCTGCCGGTGCCGTTTCTTGGAAACAAGCTGTGCGCATCAAAATGCGACCACTCTGAAAGCTCCCAATGGGTCCCAAAGGCCGTCATTTTGGTCACCTCAACAACATATACGTGTGTTTCTTTTCTGGGAATCCGCTTTTGGTTGGCGCTCAAAACCAATCCCCAAAAGTCATCATTTTTCGCGTCCCTAAATTGAGATTAAGATATAACTTCTGAGGGCCCCTAATTCGTCTTGGCTGCTGCAACGGCTCTTCTGCAAAAAGCTCTCAACCTTTTGTGGGTCCAATTCGGAAAATCCACTTTGTCCCAAAAAGTCAAAGTGCCTCGGGCCCCTTTCTCATGAGAGCACGCCCATGTCACCGGCCCACCGGCTCGGAGAGCCCGGCTGACTCTGAGGCGTTGCTGAAGCGCCGGAGCGACGCACTTTGGCTCCCGGTCCCAAGATCTGAGCGGTCACCCCGGGATTCAGATTGCCTTCCATTTTGCTTACTGGAAAAAATATAACCTATGTCCATAGATTCCGTAATCAACATGGAGCCCGACAGGGTCCTGGAAGACCATTCTCCTTCTAAAGGGAGCCCCTGTCAGGTTCCATCTAATGCGAGGGTAGATTCCCTTTAAAACCAACTGGGAAATATTGAATATTCTTAGGCAAATGGAAGTTAGACTCATTTGGTGGCGTTGGATTGCTTACCCCTGGTTCAAGTGACCCAAAGGTGACAACCACAGCAACCGTCTGGGACTGACCTTTGCTGTCCTCACCAGGTTTGTAACGCAAGAGGGCCATCCCTAGAGGTTCAGAGGTGACAGCCGCAGCCCCGAATTTCCCTTGAAGGTCCACTCAAATTTCAGCCTCTGCAATACCAAGTGGGACATGAGACATCTAATCCCGAGGCCATTGGAGCAAACGTCTTGTTTTTGATTGGGCATGCAATCAGATTCTCACGGATCAGTGGTTTGGTGGTTTGGTGGTTAAGGAGGGGTTTTCCGTGTACCCTCTTCAACGAAGCAGGGGTTCAACCAGCACCATCTAAGGCTTGTTTTTGAACTAGCATGGGGATAGTCACACGCTCTTGTACCTGAAAGTTATGGGTCAGGGCACAACAAGTTACTTGACCCCTGCTACTACAGCCAGTTGGGTCATTGTGCGTGACCTACATCATCTCCACACTGACCATTGCCGCCACCAAGGCTCATGAGCTCAGAAACAGAATGGTCACAGCGGACCGTTTGCAACCATCGATAGGCAGTGCTCTTGGCATGATTGATCTGTGCGACTGGTGCCTTTGACTCTGAAACGAAGCCCATTTTCGGGAGCAACCAGGGCTTTGAAGAATCTTCTCAAGCTCACAAGCGCTTGCAGGCTGAAAAGTGAGGTAGAGACAAGCCATATGCTCAAAAATCGGCCACTGAAGGGCTTAGCCTCCATCAAAAACTGCACACGGGGGAGGTATTGCGACGGACACCCCAGCAACCGACGGGAAAGTTTTGCTGCCGCCTTGCCTGTGCCACTTTGGCCCGCTGACAAAGATGGCTTCCTGACGGCGTGAGCGTCCCGTCCCACGGTCTCACAGGTTGCAAGCCATTCGCACATCACAGGAAGCATGGGCCCAAACTTTCATTGAAACTCGAAGCCCGAAACCACCCAACCTCCTAATGGGGGACAAAGCACGGTGAGTTTGCCATCTGCAAATGCTCAACCGCATTCTGAAGCCGACCTCGAACCGGGTGAATGGCCAGCAGTTCCCTGCACCCGCTGCCTGCTTAAGTCTCGCTGCTTCTTCTCTCCGACATCCTGAAGAGGAGCCGAGCGCCATGTTGCCACAAATCCTTCAGTTGGGCCCTCAGCCTAAAGTATGATCCTGTCACAGCATTCTTACCCACTTTTAGTGATCAGGGAGATATTCCTACTCAAATCCACGGGGACAGGGACATTTTGCGCAAAATCTGGCCATGTTTTAGAGATCCCCAGGTACAGCTTGTTTTACCCCCTAGAAACCCGGCATGCCTCCGGCGTCTCCGACTGCTTGCGCTGAATCTTGCGCTCTGCCTCCGTCTCCTCGGGGCTGTGCCCGGCGGCGCTGGA
Source organism: Effrenium voratum (assembly GCA_963377175.1). Classification (NCBI taxonomy): domain Eukaryota; class Dinophyceae; order Suessiales; family Symbiodiniaceae; genus Effrenium; species Effrenium voratum. The sequence goes on from CAUJNA010003424.1 coordinate 113,010, forward strand.
TGCCACGTGGGGCCAAAGGGGCTGGAAATGAAAGGCTCAGCTTTTCGAGCCTTGACCAATTCGCCCCAAACAGCTGCAAACAGAACCTTAGCTCCGACAAAAACACAAGCAAACACAAGATCAACAGGTCGATTCGCTTTGGACAAGATACCATGTGGGCCACGTAAGCCCCCCACATGTCCAACTCCAAGTCGAATTCATGTCTGGTGCTTGAACTCGTAAATGGCCACCCATTTTTTGCCCAAGAGCTCCCTCAAGGCCAGTCAGGACGTGCCGAATCTGATAGAAACTCCGGCGCTCAATCTTCCTTCAACCGGGCCCACTGTGGTAAGACATCCTCAAGATGACCCTCATGCTTTAAACTTGCTGATTCTCAGTACCCAGGTCCCCTTAAAGGGGGTCAACCCATTCCCTGCCTATCGACCAGCAAGCCATGGGAATCCGAAAGCAATCTTGAGAAGCCCATTTGGCATCCTCCAAATAACCCGCATGGTTTAAAGTGAACCCAGGAAAAATGGACATTTTGAGAAACCACGGGATCGCCCGTCCTTGCGGAGCAAGCGTTGCAGCTCCCCGGAGCTATGCACTTGGTGCCTGCAGCCCCCGATGGACATGGGGTAGGGGGCGTCGGGCTTCAAAAAGAAGGCCTGCTCACAGAATGCTGAGAGACGGTTTGGCCACGGGAGTAACTCTGGGCGGCTTCCACCTTGCCATCGGAAGCTTTTGTCCAAACATATGAGCATCATTTTTCGGACCACATGTTTGGCTTTTTTTTTAAAGGACACCAAAGAGACGTGTAGCGCTTTGGCACGGGGCGCTATTGTAGCCGTCCGCACCTCGTGCGTTCTTCGGACATTTTTCGGGCCTTTGCCAAAGGTCTCCATCTCCAAATGGCTCTCACCAATACATGTCTTGCATTTGCTTAAGTCCACTCATACTTCCAGCGATAGATTCCCTTTAGAACCAAGAGGGAAAAATAACCTGTTCTTAAGCAAATGGAAGGCGTTCATACACAAACACAGCCGAGAGGCTCCGCTCCGTGCCAGAATGATTATTGAACCAGCTTCATCGCAATCGCAAGTATGTTCAAGGTCATCGCCAGCCAAAAAAAGACAGTACCCCGATGCTCCAAATTCGGTATGCCTCACCCCCGTGGCTTTTCACCTAGGCCAAGGGCAGTAGCTCCTCCACAGCAGGGCCAAGAGATGGAAGCCTCGGACAAAGGGATCCAGACTTTGATGGAAACCAATCTGGGATGCTTTTGAGGAAGGGCCTTTCCTTATAGACCTCCTAGGGCTTCTTATAGAGCTGCTTGCGAGGCTAGTAAGGCTCCTTATAAAGCCTTGAGCCTCTCGGAAGCTTCTCGGAAGCTTCCCGGACGTGCAAACAGAGTTGAAATCCCATTAGCCCTCCTTTAGGGCCACAGGAAACCCTCTGACCCTGAGCACCTCAATCCCAGGAGGATTCGGTTCGTATGAGGAAACCTGTCTTACTTTAAGAAGTGATTCCTCGTTTCCCAGAACCCTTCGACTATGAGATGCATCTTGGAAGATCGTTTCCGTTTGGGCCAAAACAAACCGGGTCCTTACAACCTCAAATGGGGAGTTGTCAAAACTAAAAAGGCAGATCAAAATGAAATCAACATGACACCATGAATGCTACGTCTCTTGCATGGCTCAACCCAAAGATTGCCACGCCAATCGAAACACACGACGCACTAATCTGCTAGGCACGCATGAGGCTCTTTCGGTGCAGTTTCAGGCAACGTTGCAGAGAAAGGAAGCACGATGGGCTTCATACCCGGGCACTTCCACCTATGGGCGTGGCAAAGTCTGCTGCAAGTACCCTCTCACGTCCTTGCGGGCGGCGCGCAACTGTCCGCGCACGCAGGCGCTAGAAACGTGCTTGCGCAGGCCAAAATGTGTAATGTGGCTTGTGAGCTGGCAGCTTCAGGCATGACCCCTAAAATAAAATAGTATGCATGGGCATTGCTGCTTTTGACAAGGCTATTGTGGCTTTGGGGCTGCTGTTCAAGATTTAGAGCCTTTTGTTTCTTTGGTGACTGGGGATTTAGCATGCATAGCACTGCAATGGAGCCTTTGTCAAAGTGCACATGCCAGATTCCTCACCAAAGTAAGCCATAGCATTCCCAATGTTCGCTCTGTAGCGACAGCCCCACACTAGTGCTGATGCAGCTGCTGGGTAGTGACAACTGCCACAGATGCAGTTGACTTGTCGCTCGGTGTATCTTGTTGCTGCTGCTGCTGCAGCTGGCGCTTTGCGGTCGTCAGAAGTATTGCATTTGTCGTTGTGACATGGCTACTGCTATCCATTGCAAGTAGTGAGAATACCTTTCACTTTAACATTGCGTTTCGTTGTTGAGTTGGCTTCTGTTTTGGTGTTGGTGTTGTAACCACCACCCACGTTGACAGCAACTGCCAGAAAAGCTACGTCAGCTGCAGCGCAGCAGCAATATCACAAAGTATGTTTTCCAGCTACAGAAGCAGAAACAGGCAGGCCAAACCAGCAACTACATACAACGGTACAAAGACCTCCAAACCACAGCACAAACAAGATCAGCCTCCCTTCGCGTAAGTCTCAAGGAACAAAAATACAAGATAGTTCTAGTAGTGGTAGGCTTCCTTTAAAGCCAACGGGAGACAATACAAGATATTCTTCAGCAAACGGAAGTCAGTTGTCTGCCTCCCCAAACCCAAAAAAACGCGTTCCGTCCTCATAAGGCGAGGCTGCCTCGCAAAGGCCCTGGGCCAATGCCTTGCCAGCGCTCATGCCTGACAAGCTGAAGTGGCAATGGATGGCTTCAAGCGGACTTGCCTTTGAAACTACGGAGAATAACCTCGCTTGCCAAGTGGATGGGCTAAACAAGTCGAAACGACAATAAAACATCCGCAAATGGAAGAGTTGAAGATTTCCCGTGGTTGTTCTGTAAGGTGAAGTGACATAGTGTGCAGCTATCGAAGGTCCCGTTCCTCTGCGTTCGTCTTCAGCCTTCGCTTGAGAAACTGCGAGGCCTTTTTGGTGGCCCAGTGTCTGAAGGCCCTAAACGCCAACTCAACGAGCAGATCCTTCACGTTTCCAATCCTAGTCTTGAACCAGTTGGAAAACCCTGGCAAAGTCAACCCGGTCAGAGCTACGAGGCCAGACCCGAAAAACGTTTGCATGAGCTGAGCCATTAGCAACAGACCCAAAAAGACCCCTAAACGTTTGCTGGGACATCTAGAGCGCGCGAATTGAGTGGCCCAACCTCCTTTGCTGGCGCTCCCCCTGCCTTTACAACCCTTGGTATGGTAGCGAAGAACTTTTGCTGCTTTGCAACATACGAAAAATGAACAGAACCCCAACAAAAACACCTAAGAACATGCCAGCAACAGCGAAGGTACCTTAAGACAAAAGCAGTCCCCCAAAGTAAACCCAGAACCATGGCGCCTGCGTCCAGGCACAGTCTTCGAGCCCAGAGCAGCACTTGAACCAGCGGATGAAGGCGCGGGCATCCGAACGTTGGGTGACCTTTTGGAAAATGACTGGAATAAAACCAATCTAAACCAGTGCTATCTACTCTTCACCAAATTGACCTACAAAGGACACCTATGCGAATGCTCTTACCATAAAACAAACCCAAGCAAAACCGGGTTCCTCTGCTTGCAAAGAAAAAAACAAAAGGCAAAGGCTTTGAACACACTGAGGGAGGGTGGCCAGGCAAGCAAACCCCCCCCAATTTCGTGGACGAAGGAGAGCTCGAGCTCACATGGAGCTGTCTCATGCCACCCCTGAACCACATGACCACTGTGCAGGAGCCAACCCCTCGGCCAGTGCCTGCTTCCAGCTGCTTTTTGGTAGATCTCCAGGGAATCGGATTCTGCAACATGAAATGCAAGCTTGAGCTCTGAGCAACGCAGGCCTGCCCTGCACATGACTCAACTCGGGCTGGCGAGACATGTATGTGGTTGCTTCTGCTCAGCAAATGTTTTGATGATCACTTGCGTCTTCATCGGTTTTGCCGATCCGAGCGAATGCGCGAGCAGTGACTTTCCACTACACCACCAGGCTCTGCCGGGCTCACGTATCAACTTTGGGCAGGTTCTGGCCCGATTTGCCGTCCACTGACCTTTCAAGGTCTGTCAAAGCTTCCCTACGGCCCGTGAAAAATATTGAAGAAGCTCAGCAAGGGATGTCCTGTTTGTTTTGCCAATCGCATGAGGTCCGAGTAGCCCTGTCAATCCGGAGGCTTCTCTAACAGCCTCAAAAGCTTAAGCCCAGCAGGACGCCGAAGCCAGCGTGAAGGATCATCAGCAGCACAATGGAGCTTCCTGCCGCGAAATTCTTTGAAACATGGAAATTTGGCTGCCCCTACGATTCATTGCTCCAACGGCCTCAACATTCCCCCAAACATACAGGCTGTGACCGCTCTAGGCACGTTGAACCCGCATTGAACATGCGGCCCACTGCATTTACAGAGATTTGCACCCCCAACTTCCGGCAAGTCAGTGGCAACTGACCTTTAAGTATCAGCACATTTATGGTTCAGGACCGTCCCCATGATATTTGATGTCTGCGTTTCTGCCACCTCCATGGCTGCCAAGTCTCGAACAATCGCTTAAAGTTGGAAGGGAAGAAGCTTTTGCAGCCTGCGGGTTTGCCACTTCCAAGCAACCAACTCTCTTGGCGGTTTTCCCGGATGCAGATCAACGCATACAGTAGACGGTGGCTTGCTCGAAGCAGAGCGGATCATTTTCGAGCATCCCATGCATTCGTCTGGCACGCGCAATCGCGGGTCAGCGCAATCTGGATCTTTGTTTGCGGGGAAAACAGTGAAGGCAACCCTTGATTCGATAACACCAGCCACAATGTAGCAACAACTAGAGGAAGCATGAACACCTCAACCCAAACTGGACATCGCACAGCTCTTGAGACTTCGGCCCGCACGTTGCTTCGCAACTTTGGGCACATGCAAAGCTGGGGGCAGGCGAGCGTCGCGATGTCGCCTGCAAAGCGGACGCCAAAAAGAAATCCGGCGGCCCGGAAAGGCGCAGCGGGGTGCAGATTCGGCACGCAAGAAATGCACAACATGAACTGCTTTCTGTGGATGTTGGCAGGGGTCTCAAGCTCGACTCGACTGATCGAGCCCCACTTGCCGACAGGCCGTTCTGTGTAAAACCCCGGCGTAAGCAGGACTGCTGACGGCCGGACTCCCCAAAAATCAGGCTTTCTCTGGACGCGGTGTCACAAATTATCAAACCAGGAGTTGCTACCCGCAAAAGAGAGCATTTCTGGCGTACATGTTGGTCAAGTGATCAATCCTCACCTCCAGATGGGGCAATGCGGACACTCTCAATTTGCTGAGGGTCCCAGCTACGCGTGGCATGCCTTCAGGATGCCTAATAACTGGCTGAAAAGACTGGTGGAGCTCACCTGTAGCTGAAAGACGCTGCGATGTTTCCATGGATTCTACTGGGGCTTAGAACCCCTAGCAAGGTTGGCGGACATAAACCTTAATGTAAACGATGACCACCAAAGGGTCCCGTCACGTTCATGGCGATGTCAGCGATTTCGCTCAAGCAGCGAGCTCGCAAGGGCATTCGGTCACCCTTTAAAGCTCGCAATCTGATGAGTCGCCACGGCCGGTGTAGGGCATTGTTTCCTTGACTCGGGTTGACTTTGCTGAGCGGCAGTCAACAACATGTTGCGGCCTTCCCCCGCCAAAAGTGCGCGCTGGAAAGCAGATTCAAATCTGGTGGTTGTTTATGGTCAACTTGCGATGTGCGGACATTGCCTGCGCAGCTTGCGGCCCCTTCCTACTGCCATATGATTCAAAGAAATTCAGCTAGAAGACAGTGGTTGGAATTCTTCGGCCCTCAACGCTTGAAGCCTCTCGAGTCTCAACATGCAAGTGCTGTGAAGACAAACAATTCCACGGGAGAAGGCCTCGCCAAGGAAACCCCCAGTGCCACTACAGCTATACCGTCTGCCCAAAGCTCAGGAGGCACGCATGGCAGTTTGCTTTCAGCATGCCTTTTACGCAGGCCCGAAGTGGATTGACACCACGCTTGGGACATGATGCTTGAGTGGGTGAAGGCTGGAGGCATAGAACAGGCTACCAGCAAAACAACTAGATACTCGGTGCTGTCACTCAACTCTTGTCCACATCTCTGGCCAAAAGGCGATTGGCGCTTTTTGCAGCTCAGAAAGAGAGGAAGTACATGCCGATTCAAGGGTGTCACTCAAGCGCAGACTCCTGCGGAATAAGGCGAATGTTTCCCTGTCCGCCGTCGGAGGTTGAGAAGGTGCCTTCGATATTGGTCCTCGGCGCGCTGCTTCGCGAAAAGTCACGAAAGTCCAAAAACTCAGGAAGTGAGAAGAGCTTCTCTGAAGCCCAAAAGGGTGCAAATGCATTCCAAACAACTACTGCCTACACCTTTTGGATTGAGCCCAAAGAAACATCAACTTGGAACGGTCACTTGAAAAGGGGCTTTTGCCGAAAACGTTTGCCAAAAGAGCCTCAATGCCTTTGTCACCCGTGTACGATTTTTCTTTGGCATCGTGTGTGGCCCCAAGCCTGCAAAGCAATGTGAACATGGCATCTCCAATGAAGTGGCAAAGCATGCTGCCAATGTGCAGCAAGTAACCCTGTTCTCCAGGTCACTCCCAGCTACCAACATGACAAACCGCAAGCCTGAAGGTCGAAATCGCCCAAGTGACCCGAATTTCCCCGAACCAAATCGGCCAGTTCTTCCTACGATTCTGGATCAAAACCTTGCGGGGCCCCACATCCGCAACTTGTCTTCCATCTGCTCTTTCACCCTTGGTAAGAATGAGAATCATGTCCAGTAGTGAAATCAATTCCAAGTGAAAAACAACCAAGGGAACTAAACAAATATTGCTCTATCTTTATTTCAGCAAATTAAACCCAACAAGGGAAACAAACAACCTTCCCTTCAGCACATGGACATTTGTGGGACACATTTGACTCAGAGCTTCTCCGCCACTTTTGGCGGCTTTCCGAAAGTGGCCGTCACGGTGATGGTGCCCCAGGTGTAGGTTTCCTTCCACTGCCTTGAGACAGGAAATCAGCCGAAAAAAACCGGTTGGAAACCTGGGCTGCCCGTTTTCTGATCCCCTGCTAAAAGTGACTAACTTTGAGTGGGTGAAATGGAAAACCCCACTAAACACTAAAAGGCTAAAAGCTAAGGGGATGGCTGCCTGGACGTGTGTTTAGCGATGGCTTGGAGACCCTAATTGCTCAGAGAACCTTGCAAACTAATGTCCCCTAATATCTATAAAATGGCTTCTCGGAAATCCCAAAAAGACCCCGGTGCTCAACTTAAATTAGACTATGCCAAAACCCAGACCTGGGACACAAACGAGGCCAAAACTAGGACCCACACGAGTAAACAACGTTTTGTTCTTCCCGGCCTGCAATGTTGTTCGTTGGGGGAGGGCTTTTAATTTAGCGGGGCCGGATTAAGCGGCGGATCCCTAAAATAGGAACCTTTACGGCTTCACGGTCGTGATTGAACTTGTCCAGCTCTGTAGGCTATGAGCCCAGAAACAGTGCTTCTCAACGAACGCCTTTGCCTGAATTTCAGCTACACGCATTGGAGCAGCTGAGTTGCATACTTGGGAGCTTGTACCGCCCCTGCACGGTGCAGTCAAAGGATCCAGACCCGGTGATGACGCCGTCGTCACTGAAATGCAGAATCCTTTCCTCCCTCCGTTGATGCCGCCTGCAGTGTTGGCTTAACACGCCAGCGCGCAACACGCCTCACAGTATTCAACAGCTCCGACAGGGAAGGCCCTAGCCTCTCCAGCAGCCTTTGCCCCACAGCTGCAAGTGAAATAACTTGCGGCAAGCTAGTCATGCTTTGTGCTGCTTGTGTCCTGACACAAGTCCCTGGAGCAACACGCAGGCTTTGCCTCAACCGCTTTTCATGTGTCTATTCGTATGGCCGAAAGAACATGCTCCTATGCGGGCCCGCAGCGCACACGCCTAGCTCATTCCACAGCACACATTGGGCAGTGGGGGTAACCGGGAGCCCATTGCTTCTTTGGCATTGCACTCCTTGGGCCCCATAGTGCCGCCAAGGGATCCTGCAAAGCTTGGATTTACGCACCATGCGTCAGCACCATTGTCGCAAGCCGAGGCAACAGGAGTTATGGGGCCTAAAGCTAGTTTGGTTGGATTCGGTCATCTGCCGGCAGCTTTCTTCAGAAACGGAACCTGTAAATGCACCAAAAAGCTTGCTGGTTAACATGGCCATCTTGAAGCCAATAGAAAAAACCATCTCTTTTGGTAGCTGACTGTAACATGACACCAGGACTTCAAGGAACCCCGATTTGTTCGGGTATGGCCATGCCTACTGCATCCCCAACCCCAGCTCCGTGCCAAGTATCTTCTTGCCCTCCGTGAAGTTCGCGATCCAAAGCCCGCTAGGTACGACGGGCTCAGGCCGACTTGTCTTTTCCTTCCTCAGGTTTCATGCCAATGGGCGCAGGCTGCACCACAGTCACATCTTATGTTGGCAAAGTAGCCGGCCTGTTGGACAAAGTGCGTCAGATCCGCGCGCAGAAAGAGTGTATTGCCACACAAACACACAAACACACAAACACACACCCATGCACGCACTCACGCACTCGCGCACTCACTCACGCGCGGGCAAGCACGCCGTGCAAATACACATGGAAACGCACGCGTGCAAACGCGCGCGACTACAACAACACACACACACACACAACAAAAACCAAACAAACAAAGAAGACAAAAACAAAGAAACAAAGAAACAAACAAACACATACACAAACAAACACGCTCACAGGCATACACACAAACCTATCCTGTGAGGGCTTTAAAAAAAAAACAAGAATAGGTTTGGGTGTGTGCGTGCTTCAAAACAAAATTCAGCCATTAATCGATTGGCAATTCTGAAATCCCTATATCACAAGTGGGCACACACACAAATTAACATGCACCTCACACCTAAACACAGAACACACACAAGAACACTCACACACACACACACACACACGCGCGCGCGCGCCAAACAGCACACAGAAACACAGAAACACAGAAACACAGAAACACAGAAACACAGAAACACAGAAACACAGAAACACAAGCGCACACACACACGCACAAACGCGCCGGACAAACGTGACACTGTCACAACGCAACGCGTTATAACTAGCGCAAAGCACGACGCAACACACGCACACATACACATACTTCCATCTTGAGGCTAGGATGTTAAAGAAATGGTCATCGGTCAGCTCGAGAACAGCTGGGGAAATCAGCAGGGTGTGAGCAAACAGGACAAACATCCAGGTCCCCGACAAGAGCTTGGTTCGATGTCAAGCTGGTCATTGAATCGTTGCAGTCGTTGGCCGGCCGGATTGCTTCCCGCTTTCCCATAGATCCCTGCACTTCAGCCGAAGTGACCAGTATGGAAAACCCTTTTTGGGTGCATTCATTTGCGTATGAGTTTTAATTGGGGACCCTTTGGTGGACGTCCTCATGGGGATTCATGTCCACCCGCTTCGGAGGTTCCCAAATTGCCGAAGCCCTGCCTGTTGAGCATCGCCATGGACTGGGAGAGCGGATGTGCCTAAGCCCATCTCTCGGCATTTAAACACATTCGCAATGTGTCTTCCTGCGGAAAAATGGAACATATTTCCAGTAATGCTAGGTTCCCTAAGGGAAAAAAAAGAGGGGCAAACAACCTATGAAGCATGGAAGATGCAGGCAAAGAGCCGGGCCATGTACACACATGTACCGCAAGGCCCAGGCCTTTTGGGAAAGCCAAGCCAAACAGTCAAAACACACATCAACTTGGCAACCAGAATTGCAATCAGAGGCCCTGAGAATGTGTACACGCACATCTATGCATACATTGTGTGTACATGTATACATATATATTTACACCTATGTATACATTTGCGGCATTTGCACAGCTGCAAGCTTGATCAAACCACATCCGAACCTGCAAAGCACATCCATCGATGGTCCTCCCAAGGATGTTTTCCAACTCTGAATTGTCAACGATGGGGTATCATCTCATGCTAATTAGTGTTTTTTGGGAGGGTCAGGTTTGTCGTGCTTTGCATGCACGTTCCCCTAGAGAGCCAAAACCAGCCCCTTTTTTCTGTGTGGCGCTGGCAAGGGGCTGGCTCAGCTGGCTCAGGGCTCTCATCCTCCTTCTCGACGTGATCAAAGGCAGGCGGCGTAGACATGCGTCGGGACTTCTGCTTTGCGACTTTCTTGGCCTCGGACACGGAGCGTCGTCGGCCTGTGGGAGGCTTAGGGCTGGGATCGTCCTTGAGCCCGGAGAGCTGCTTGGCGGCTCGCTTCGGGGCAGCCACCGTCACAGTCTCCGCGGATTTCAGCGACATTTGGCTCGACGTTCGCCGGGGCCTTGGAGCGGTTTCGCCTTCCGTCGTTGCCTGCAGGGCAATGTGGAGACAACCAGCCGACCCACCCTAACACCAGGCCCCGTTCAAAGGGAGATTGGTTTTAAACAATGGCTCCAGCATGGCCCAACCCGAAATTCCGACTCCAAGGCCTGCGACCTCATGGAGCTCTGGGTGGACATGCGCCGCGTTTTGGGGATGCTGCTCACGCTGCTCTCCCCCCAGGGCAACGCACCTTTGGAGGCCTGACTGCTGCGCCGGGACTCACCTGCAAGGCGTCTCCATGGCTCAAAACCGATCCCCAGCCCCAAATCAATTCGCCTTGCCTACATGATCCTACGTGAAACATGCCGTGATCAAAATGGCCAGGTCGGGAAACTCTGGCCCGGCTCGTGTCTTTGTCTTTGAGGGCTCTCGGCAACTGGCCTGGCGCGATGGTGGAGGACGTCTCTGTCCTATGCGGCGGCTTCTTGTCATTCCTCAGCTGGATGTTGCTAGAAAAAAAGGGCACCCTGCGTTTGTTCGTTGAGTTTAAAGGAGAACCCCCCTCCCCCCCCCCCTCCCCAAAACCAAAACAAACTGACACACACACACACACACACACACACACACACACACACACACACACACACACACACAACACACACACACACACACACACACACACACACACACACACACACACACACACACACACACACACACACACACACACACACACACACACACACACACACACACACACACACACACACACACACACACACACACACACACACACACACACACACACACACACACACACACACACACACACACACACACACACACACACACACACACACACACACACACACACACACACACACACACACACACACACACACACACACACACACACACACACACACACACACACACACACACACACACACACACACACACACACACACACACACACACACACACACACACACACACACACACACACACACACACACACACACACACACACACACACACACACACACACACACACACACACACACACACACACACACACACACACACACACACACACACACACACACACACACACACACACACACACACACACACACACACACACACACACACACACACACACACACACACACACACACACACACACACACACACACACACACACACACACACACACACACACACACACACACACACACACACACACACACACACACACACACACACACACACACACACACACACACACACACACACACACACACACACACACACACACACACACACACACACACACACACACACACACACACACACACACACACACACACACACACACACACACACACACACACACACACACACACACACACACACACACACACACACACACACACACACACACACACACACACACACACACACACACACACACACACACACACACACACACACACACACACACACACACACACACACATGGTTGTCCTCTTGGTTACTCTTTACCGTTTTAGCTAAGCTTGCTCTTGAAATGAAAGCGGGTCACCCGTGCCCAATCAGAAACATGTCAACAAGCACTTCCTGAGTGGACTGGCCAAAACAGGTCGCCCCCAACCTTTTGTTTGCCACTGACATGGTCCAACCCCAAAACGCGACGCAAATCCATCAAACTCGGGGGAATTGAGGAAGAAAAAAAGGGGCCACCGCTCAGCCGGGCTTCTTCTCGACTGGGCTCGGGGCCTCTGAGCTCCGGCTGTTCCGCCGAGCCAAGGTGGATGGCCGCCGCGCGGAGGAGGGCCGCCGCGCGGAGGATGGACGCCTGGGACTTCGAACGGGAGCAACGAGGCGATGAAGGGCCCAAAGCCACGGGGAAACCGCCCAAACACGAATTATTGGCCTTCCCAACAGGTACTCAGGACTCAGGTACCCCCTTTCCATGCAAAAGGCAGTCTTCGAAGTCAAGCCATACATAGATTGAGGAAGTTGCAAGTCAATTCAACTAGAGGACCTTTATCATTCGTCTTACCCCAGGTGAGCAAGCGCTGTAGCCTGAGATACCTTACATTACATTGATATTACACCACTTACATTGCCTTGCATTCCATTACGTTGCATAGCGTGGCATTTCGCACATTGCCCAAATCGTGCTCAGGTGTTCCATGGAGCTCTTTCGGGCCTGAAATGGTCCGTTTTCGCCTTTTCGGAGACAACCCGAACCGTTGAGGTTGGCCTTGACGCCTCCTTTGCACAGAGCCGGCAAGGGCCAGCCCTCCTGAACCTGAAACCCGCGGATCCTAGCTGCCACTCCCCATGCTCTTCCACCCTGTGATTAACCGGGGTGTCAAAATGGAACCCCCAAACCATGTTTTTCCTTGTGGGTTCCCTTGCCAACCTAGAAAAGTAGCCTCAAACACGGCAACGCAACCATAGGGGAAGGCTTCAGTTTTCCACCACGCCTCAAACCCCCCGCCCCACCCTGCCTCTTTGGCTTGGTAGCACCCACCTCTTCGGTCAGATCGATCTCTGAGTCCGAGTCTGGAGAGCTGACTTCATGAGGCAATGGCGGTGGCACCACCATTGACACAGCTGGCGGACCTGGCGCATTCGCTTCAAGCGAAGAGCCGGAAAAAACCAACGCGCACGTTTTTGCTGCTGGATGACAATCGCGCCTTGCGACAAACCACTCTGGATTGTTGCCGCCCAAATATCAGCTCCGCTCCAAGTGGTGGTTTGGAGCCAGGTGGTTTGGTGCTGAAATGGGGTGGTTTCCCATTGCCCCTCCACAAAGGGCAGGAGTTCAAATCCAAATCCAAGCCAATCCATGGGGTGGTTTCCCATTGCCCCTCAAATCCAAGCCATTTTAAGCCAAGCCAATGCAAACCGGGGAAGCTGACGAAACATGAACAGCACACCGACATGCCGGCTTCCAAGTGCTGGACTCACAACTGAGTCCCGGACCCAGGAAGGAACTGCTCTGCCTGGGCGCCGGGAGTTTTCCGAGCCGTTTGCCTCAAAAAACCCAAAGGGATCGTTTCAACGGGAAGCCAGTCAATGGATCAACTTTGGATCTGGCCGAAATCTAGCGACTGAGCCCTACAGACTTGTTTTTGTAGCTGGCCAGCACACTTGTAGCAGCAGTCAGTACAGGCCCGGCAAAATAAATGTGCGGTGTAGCCCAATTCCACGTGCCATGCTGCCAGACCCTCGGTCTACTCCGCCGTGCTTCTTCCTCAAAAAATACGGTTTCAGCAGCAATACGTCCTACATAGCGTAACTTGGTGTTGCAGTAGCCCTAGCCGCCGTAGGCGCCTGTAGTTACCAGCTACCCTGCGCGACGCCTTTTCAGCAGAGCGCGCTCGGCAGAGGTTGGGCAAGACTCCGGTTGAGGCAGTCGCCACTTCTATCTTGGCTATGCCCGTGACCCTTCTTCGGGTTGACGGTTGTGGGAAGGGATTTTGGCAGGGTCCATTTAACATCCTCAACATGTCCTTAATTCCCTCCAAGCACGAAACCAAGTCATCCGGTGTTTGGCATCCCAAACTTCCAAACAAGGGTTCAGCCCAACAAACACACGACTCACGCATATCTTGGTTGCTGTTCACCCCTTTGCAAACAGTTTTCAACTTTTCGTGGGTCCAATTCGGAAATCCGGCCAGTTTCAGACAAACAGTTCTCAAGTCCAAAGATCCATTGCCAGATCGCCACAAAGGGAAGAAGGGTACTGATCCATACCAACTTTGCTGGAGCCAAAAAGAATGTCCAGTAAGTCAGTTGCCCAGAGATCGGACCCAAAAACCCATGCGCGGACCACGCGCAAAAAACTCCGTCTGGGCGTCGCACTTGGTCTCTGGCGGCGGGTCATCGGGCTGCAGCATCTCAGGCGACAGATCGTTCAGGTCCAAGCGGTTCGCCAGGTAGCAGTCGGCACATACGGCGTTTACCAGGCCTCGGCTGAAACCGGAGGAGGCCACAAAAGGCGTGGCCCGTGGTGAATAAACTCAGCAAGCTGAAACTTGTGCAGCAAGGGTTGGCCAAACTTCAAAGGAAAGCTAAGAATGAAATGCAGAAGCTTGACCCTAAGCGGGTGACCATCCTGCGCCCCACCTACAAGCTCAGAGTTTGTGCAAAAACTATGGCACTAGAGACTAGAGCCAACCTAAAAAAGCACTGGAGACTTGCTTCTACCCTCCCCCGAAAATGGCACCTATGGCACGGACTGCCTTGCGTTGAGTGCACTGGCTTCATCAGCAGTTCTTGTTTCAGCCACAGGGAGGTTCCTTCCATTTTGTTTCGAAGCGGGTCTTTTGGAGCAGGTGGCCCATCTGCCAACAGCTGGAACACGAGTGGAACTTCGCTTCCTTGCCAAAGTCCACGATGAAGCGCCCGCAGGCGCTGCAGTCTAATTTCCGCGGCAGGTCCTAGGGAACCCTTGCCCCAGACATGGAAAGCCTGGAAGAGCTGGAGGGAAACCATCAAAAGCATGAATTTCAACTAAGGGACCCTTGGACATCAATTTGATGTATGTCCACCAGCCACTTTTCAGCGTTAACTCTTGAAACTCATGGCCAACACGTCCCTGACGTTAACTGGGCCAGGAACCCTCTGCGCCATAAGGGCCCAAAGGAAGCCGAACTTCTCCACCTTTCAAGCTAAACCGAGACAGATCGGGGCTTCTTTCAGGAATCGGTCTCCAAGTAGGAGATCCTGATTGTTTCCCTTCAGACCCTTGGGCTCCGGATCCCGGTCCTTTCGCCCCCCTGCGCTGGTTTTGAAGGCCTGTCGGATGCTGCTGGCCTCCAAAAAATCCGATGCCTCGCATACCTGCGGCTGAAAAGCAATCCGAGGCTCACTTCCGATCGAGGAGGCCCAAACCAAACTAACCGAACATATCCAAACGGTTTCTTTGCCGCCAAAATGGTCCAGGCCCCAAACGTGGCTTGGTTTCAAGGGAAAGAAAGGAAAGCCTCAATCCCCTTTTTGTGACACAACCAAAAGGTCCCCCCACCCACGCGAGGTTGTTGGCGTAACCTTCTTAAGGGGTTCTAAGTTCTAAGATTGAATCTGAGAACCATCCTTCTAGGTAGCCCTAATTGATGTGCCCTAGGGGCTGGAGCTCCAAGTGCCCGCCGTGCGGGCGATGTTTGAGGACAGGGATCACTGGATTTTTTCGCGGGGCGTGTTCTTCTGATGGCTCCAACCCTTGGCACTTGAACAATTCGTTGTTCAATGGGAATCAGCGAAAAACAGCTCCGCACCTGCTTGTGGTAGCCGGACTTGGGGCTTCTGCCCTCGAAAGCCCAAATCTCATCCTGAGCTGGAATGAGGCGAGAAAAGCCGTGAAACAATGACGGACAGCTTAGGACGTACCCATAAGCGGTCAAAGGTTACTTTAAACAGGACCTGAACTGGGGAATTTCCTCCTTGACTCTTGCGTCCGGCTCTTTGAGAGACCGCCCTATTTGAAACACACGCACCATCCATACACACAAAGTCCACACGCTCCGTTTTCTGGGTGGCTCAAAATGGAGATGGGGATAGTTTACAGCAAGGGAACCCAGGACCGTCTGACACTAGGATTGTGAGTGATTCGGGCCTGTCTCAAAACGGTGGATCTGCTTTTGGGTATTGAAAGGAATGGGCAACACCCATGTTGCTTGAAACCGATGTGGGTTTAGAGTTTTGCCGAGCTGCTCCTGCTGCGCGCCGTTTAAACAAACTGGAACAGCTGCCCATCGCACAGCCGCGTGCAACGCGTCACCCCCGGAAAACGGGCCACTGGCTGGGGGAAAACGCAACGTTCCTTTTTGGACACAGGGGAGGGGAGGGGTTCGTTGAATGGAGTTGTTGGGCCGAAAAAACCCCTGATACAGCTACCAGCATGTGTGAAAACCCGCTGGATGAAGCAACAGGAGCCATACAGCACCCCTCCTTGAGCCGAGGCGCGGGGCAAGGACTGGACTGTCAGACAAAGGCCAAACGGCCAGAGTGGCTGCTGTCTTATCATACACCCCCTCATTTCGCGCAGTGTCTGCTTCTTGGGCATTTGCAAGCGTGAAAATCTTTGCGCACCTGCTGCAAACAAGCACGCACACACGCACACACAGACAAACACCACAGACACAAACACACAAAACCCACCACACCACACCAAACCACAGCGCACCACACACTTAAACTCCAGATGGAGAGTGCTAATCTTTCGAGTACAACTGATGAGTCTCGAGTACAACTGATGAGTCTCGAGTGGGTGTAGGTTCGGCTTGCAGTCACTTGGTTTCCGTCTAGCTGCGAAAACGTTACAAGGTTCAACATGAAGCACACACAGCGAGAGAAACAACGGGCCAAAAGGACTTTCATCAACATCACTTCACAAACGCAGGTACACACGGGTGATCAATCCGTGCATCCACCATCAAGCATAGCTTCGTTGGCCAGCGTTTGCTTGATGGTCGCTGGCCCCCTGCTGAGAAACCGAAAGGGTGGTGACAGGGCATTCTGTCACTCCGCACACACACGCCCCTCAATGAGGGGCGAGGAGTCTTCTTTTCCTCAGGAAGATCACATGCTCAACCCCGTGTCCCTATCGTTGACCAAAAAATCCACCGCGGCGAGGGGAACGAGAAACAGCCCTAAACCGCTCAGAAGACGGGAACGAGAGATCACCACGTTGAGCATTACGAGTGTCGCCATAGAGGACTGAAGCGATAGAGCGATCCACCGAGTTGTGAAGCAGTCGAGCGATCACCATGAGAAAACGGAGTAGCAAAGGTGAACGTCTCCTCAACTGGAATGGCATCGGAATTCCGAACTTCACCAAGAGATTGATCATGCGAATGATGAGTTGTGAAGGACTCCATTCGAGACAGAATGCGCTGGTATCCCTGATGCTGCCAGTCGCGGATGGTCCATGCCTGACCGTGCTCACCAGTGCGCCCATTGGGATCAGTCACCCGCTGCCATTCCCGAAAAGAATTGTCTGGTAGATCAGGTACAGTTTCTCCGTGGTGCCACCGCTGAGGCTGTCCTGCAGTGTAGATCCGCACCCACTCCTGATCCTGCCAGACCGAGTATTCGAGCCATGGGTGCTGCTTCGAATCCTCGATGTCCATGTCGAAGTAAGAGGCAAGGCGTATCGCGAGCTCTGATCCAGCTGATAGAGGAACAGGCACCATGCACAACCATGTACAAGCAACAACCAAGCAAGGTGATGCAAGTGTGAAAACCACCCTTATTTTGTACGCTACCCCACTCGCGTGCGTCTAGTCCTCATTTAGCTCGAAGATAGGTCTCGCCTTGGCTTTGCAGCTGCCGGAAGGATTAACAGGCCGGTATGGTTCGGAGACCCCAACCGTCTCCGATGGTGTGATTCCACGTGATGCACGTACAGGTTGATGAAGTTGGGAAGCTTGACGTGCGCGAGCTGTCAGTTGTTGAGAAATCCCCTCTTGGAGACGAGTCAGTTCTTCGGTAGAGAAATCCGCCGCATCCGAGGATCTAAGGATCGCTTCTAACATCTGCGGTGACATACTCAATGCCGCGGATTGCGTGGCCACGCTGTGATGATCAGGAAAAGACATAGAATCAAAGTCATGACCAGCTTGAGGGGCAGCGACTCTCCGATAGCCCTCTGTGGCCCAGTCTCTTTTGTACCACGGTGACATTGAGCTGCTCACCGTCTTGGTCCGGGTTGGGAGCATAGAACTCCCTCCATTCTCTATACGTGTGCGGTGGAGGTGGAGTTCTTCATGTGGAGTCCATGATCCCGGATGAAAGATCTTGACCCACTGGGCATCTGGTTGTTGAGGATCCGGACACCATTCCAGCCACGGCATGACAACGCAAACCCGGAAAGACAAATTGATAGGTGTACGGCTGCAGACAACAATTACTGCAAGAGACACAACAACAACCACGCAAGCAATCACTTTTGCAGCAATGCGCGGCTCAGGTGTTGAAGTCCATCTCCTGAATCGAATTGAATTGAATAGACTCCCCAGGAAGACGAGGACGAGCATCAGCCACCATCTGAGTTTGAAGATGCCGACGAAGAGGTCAGTCCAGCGTACATGAGGTCCGGTGCGCCCGAAGACGCGCAATGCTGGGGTGTGGACCAGCCGTTGATATCCTCTGGTGGCCCAGTCCCGATAATGCCAAGTATAGAAGGATGCATAAGAGACCGGCTGAGAAACAGCACCCATATTGGTGCCGCCCGTGCTCTCCCTCGGCCAATATACTTCGAAGTGGTATACTTTGCGCCACTCCCGATAGGTGGTTGGGTCCTCCGGGGCTGGTCCCAAGGTGTTCTCGGCGACTGGATGCCACGGACCCGGTACGTAGATCCGAATCCATTCTACACTTGTGTTCGCGGGGCCATTGACGATGTCGTAGTCAAAGTAGTGTGGGAGGGTCCATCTTGCAGCGCCATACATTGTAGAATTGAACATATCAACTAGGCAAGCCGCTCGAAGTCATAAAGGAAAGCGGCGAACACATGGAGACGGAACGCACAACACCAAGCAAGACAACCCAACATGGAATCGCATACAAAGCAAGCACAACCGCGTCATTTTATCCGACATGTTGCTCAAGTATCACTCCGAATCGTTCCAAGGATCGTAGAATGGTGGTGGTGACGGCTCTCGCCACGCCCCATCCGGAACCGATGAGCCCACCGAGGAATTGGCGTCTGCATTCACGAGCATCGCGAGTCCAA
The DNA here is from genome assembly GCA_963377175.1 of Effrenium voratum. Classification (NCBI taxonomy): domain Eukaryota; class Dinophyceae; order Suessiales; family Symbiodiniaceae; genus Effrenium; species Effrenium voratum. The sequence goes on from CAUJNA010003424.1 coordinate 132,166, forward strand.
TGGCTGGTAAAGGAGCTCCAAGTCGTTGATACCCTCGCGTTTGCCAGTCTCGGTACTCCCACACGTGGTAGGACACATACGAACTGGGCGTGACAATGGAATCCGTTGTTGTTCCTCCGGTGCTGTCTTCGGACCAGTACACTTGGAAGCGATATGACCTGCGCCACTCCCGATACGTGGAAGCGTAGACCGGGTCGAGCACTGGAGCATCATCGGGAACGGGTCGCCACGTGCCCGGTGAGTAAATTCGAATCCATTCCACTCCTCTGTCGATCTGGTACTCGAAATATTGAGGGTTCATAGCGGCAAGACAGGCTCTCGCGCAGCCGCTAAAAGCAATCGAAAATCTGCGGCGAAGACACACATGCAATGACAACCGCTTGGTAAGAAAGACGCGCGCAGCTGAAGGGATGCAAGGCAACTTTTCAAACTCAAGGTGAGACACAGCAGCGAGGTTTGTAATATACGACGCCTAAGCTTCACCGCCGTTGATGCCGCGCACACCTGCAATGATAATGTCCTGGTCGTCTACGATCACAAGGGGAAAGACATTTCCGCCCATTGCGCAGGAAGGCATGACAGTAATGCTTACAATTTGCCGATGGGGACAGCGATGGACGGCCAGCACGTTTGGAGGGGAACACGGTAAAGGGCCGCCGAGATCTCCGCGGTGCCGAAGCGGATGCTGTCCGAGATCGTTTGGATGAACGCCCTGGGCTGCGTAGCTCTTCATCACGGGAATGGTCAGTGCTGTAGATCGAGCGGCGTGTGCGCTGCGATTTCGATGTGGCAGGGCAGGATTGTCCGCGAGGAACTGAGATCGAGGGGCTCCGTACTGAGGGCATAAACTGTGGGTGTAGAATCACCGGTGGTGGTGGCGGTGGAGGAGGCGGAGGTGGAAGAAGCAGTGGGAAACTTGGTGGGGGCGGAGGTGACGTAGTCTGCCGACTGGGTCTGTCAAGCAGGGCTCCAGGTCCGTGAAATTGTAACCACGTCGGCTGCGCTCCATGGGTCCAAGTAATGTACGTCTGTACGACTTGTTCCGACATGATTTGAGCAACTCAGTCATGCATTCAATTCACGTCAGCGGCAACACCCACAACGGCAAGCAATATTACCCTGGTAAAATGCCAGTCAAGTGCAAGCAAGCAAATTTCATGTGATCAATAATGACTACAATCCCAACCGTCGCAACAACCTGCAGCGCTAGCCGAATACGCCGCCACGGCCGACCATTTAGTCCTCCGGTGGTCGCTGTTGCATTTGATGACCGGGTTCCTAGCCGCGAGCCTCAAGTTGCTGATAGACCTTCCATGCCTGCTTGACTTCCTCAATGGGCTTCTGAAGGAACCGAGCAATGGTTTTGTAGGTGGGCCTGGAATCCTTGTCTTTCTTCCGTCGCACCATCTCATCCAGCTCACCCTGTGTCCATGCCGTGAAAGGTTCACGGTGTGCATTGCGAAGCGCAATGGTGAATTCTTGTAGCAGTTCCCGAGGTCCATGAACCACCGTAGGAGACGGTCGGAACAACGAGGCACCTGGATGTGGACGCACTGAGCCATCAGAATCCGAGTCAGGTGTCGTAGGCGTCATCTGTCCTGGTTCTCGGCCGCCGTGTGGGGCTAAGGGAGCAAGCGGCCGAGGTGGTGGCAGGTGATCCAACATCGATTCAGGCCGACGACCAGAATTGTTGTCAGCGGCATCCCGATGTGCCGCACGAGGCGGGGATAAGGCCGGTATATACCAGGTGGATGACGTGTCCAAAGGTCGGGTTCGAATTCGAGTGGGAGAGCGGGATCGGTCAGACGAAATGCGCTCTGTGATGATGCGAGGGCGCAGCCCATGTCTGGAGTTCCTTGGTGCCCTGGGAGACACTCTGGTGTCTGACGGATGGCTTCGCTCGGTCATCAGGGCAAAGTTCAGGGTGTCCAGAGCTGTCGCAACTTGGGATGCAAGGACATTGAGTACCGCCACCAGGTTATTCACAAACTCGGCTGACAACTGCATGGCAAATGAACACACAGCAAGGACAAATCAAGCAAGTAAGGCTGCGGAACTGCGAAGACATGATGCTTGCGAACATGCATGCGCCGAAATACTGAGGTCCTTTTGCCGCTGGTGTTCCGTCAACGGTCATACGACAGACCTGATGGTCGACACGCCGGCATGGCCTTGACTGCCGGCGGGTACTTCGGATTGTAGGCATGGCGGCGGGACGTGGGAACCGCGTCGTCAGGTCGGCCAGGAAGCCGCCGGTGATGACTGCGAGATCGACGCCGATGAGGCTCCCGATGTCTGGACCTTCTCCTCCGTCTGTGCTCCCCAGGAAGTACTGACACTCACCGTGCGGACGTGAGCAGGGTGCTCCGTACGGTTGTCTGAGGTGGCCACAAGAGTGACCGGTGCTGTCATGTAATCTGGCCGGACTGATGTTGCCGTCAAGGGCGGTGGCGTCGTAGACGGCGGGGGTAGCGGCGGTGGATGGCCGTCGGGAACCGGTGGCGGTGGTGGCGGCTGTGGATGCCGCTGCTGGCCTTCAAGACGTTGCAGTCCGGCCAGAAGAAGACTGATTTGCGACGAAATGGCAAGCAGCATGTGCCGACATTCACGTAGAAGGTCCCCATGATCCATCACAATGTAGGTGAAGATGCGACAGAGAGGGACAAATCAATCAGTAATCTACTCAAATGCGGCGACGGCAAGCAACGCAACAAGCATGCAACACACTTCATCAAGACATGAGCCTCAGGCAACCCCATACGCTTTTTCCGGAAGAGGAGCGTCATGATGTACACCATGAAAGTCAGGGCACAAACCACGGTGGGCCTGTGCAAAAGGGTCGTCAGACTGCATTGCCATAGTCGTTCACCAGAACATGCCCATGTAGCTGGGCACCGCAATCGATGATCGGAGTTTCCACCTGCCATCTTTGGCGTGAATGCAGTCATAGTAATGGGAAGCAGCTATGTCCGCGTACACTCCGCCACGGGGTATGGTGCAATGCTGTTGCCGGAGACGTGCAGTTCCACCAATACACACGGGGCGATCCGTGTGAATTCCCGCGAACTGCGCTGCCGATTGGATTGCCGCTTCTTGAGAATGAAGGCTGCCCCTGCAGTAAAATCCCATCGGAGGCAACCAGACTTCATTCCAGTTTGAGCACTCGCGATTGGGGGAAGGATGTTCTTGCCATTTTGAGGGTCTGATCAGCTCTTCATCACGCAGGATGTTCATGGCCGCCTGCATATTGGTGTTGTGGGACCAGAAGAACGTCGACTGTGACTGAGTGCGATGCTTGTCCGGCAGCAATCGGCGTGGCTCAAACGAGAAGATGATCCCGAAGAGGTTCTTCTGGGAATGCTTTTTGTCCGTCGAGAAGTGGTGATACGTCCGTGCCGTCCTGCTGATATATGGCCATTATTCTTCGCAAATGCCAAGCTGTACGATGAGTTGCTGCGGCAGTGACTTCGGGGAGATCCGGAAGTAGTCAGAAATGTCTCTGACCACTTGATCCGTCCAACGTCCCGGGACGCCATGTGGTGGCGGAGAAAACGGAAACTCCGAAATGGACTTGACCCGCTGCTCATCTTCGATGATGCTGCGGCGATGCGGCATGAGGCTCCTGTAGACCGTCTCCCACGATTTCTTCCACTGCTCAGGTTCAGGAAATACTAAGGCGGCAATCGAGGGCAAGGTGTAGTAAAGGACATCATTCACTACGATGGCAATTTCCTCGACCCGGCAACCAGTGCGCAGCTTGAAGCGATGACTGCCAAAATTGGGTACATGCTGTCGAACTGAGAGAGGCAGCAGCACAATGCGGTTCTCGGATGGACTGACTTGAGTGGGAGGCAACAGAGGCGAGCGGGGCCTCCTTTGATCACTATGAGCACGCCTTCCATCACTTTTCCATTCACCCCAGTCCTCCTCCTCATCTGACTTTCCCTGTGGGCCTGGGGTGAGCTTGATCCGGGAATGACGGGACCTGGGTGAGCGCGAACGTGACCTTCCGGTGTGATTGCGTACCGCTCGGATGTTGGCCTCGGATCCAAGTGCCGGAGCGTCACGGGATGGGCCGTGGGATTGTACACTTTGCTGGTGTGCTAGTCCGTGTGTCCGGATGAACATTTGCATCTCATTGCCGTTGATGAAGTTGGGAAGGTGATCCAGCGTCACGCGGCTCGTAGTTTGCACTGATCCGTCTGAGCGTAAGAGACTGGTGACCGTGTACTCCGCCATGGTTCTGAGCCAGCTGCATGCAGACACAACGCAATACATCAACAACAATCACAAGCGTGCGCAAGAAGAGACAACATGACAAGCTCACATGCAGATTTTGTCCCGAGTCGACGCCGAACGTCACGGAGAAGGTGGGGGTCGAAACCTTTGGCCTCATAGAGGCGCTTGAGAGCGTTAAGTCCTTGCTGTTGCTGAACCGCAGGTTGTGCACCACGTATGATGAGCCAGGAGCGAGAAGACCAGGAAGAATACGTAAACATCTGATCATTGGCACTCCGAATTCCTTTGATTTGGGAGGGATGATCAGGTAGCTGTGGTGTAATAGTTCTGGAAGACGAATCACATCGATAGCCCAGCACTTTGTCATCATGTTGGACTTCAAGCATCACTGGTGGTCGATAAAATTCCAGGGAAAGAAAATTCATGAGCACGGGCGAGTGTGGGGCTGAATCACGAAGCAGAATGAAACGATTGTCGACGTAGCGCTCATGCCAGATCACACCGATATCGGGCATGCGAAAACGCAGAGAACACATTGTCTGGTGCCAGAAGAAATCTTCAACCGTGGCAACCAAATTGCAGAGCGGTGGCGCGGCGGGTGATCCCATAGCGACTCCCCGTTCTTGGCGGAACAAGTATCCATTGATCTCGAAGTGACTGTTGTCAATGACAAAGTCCAGAAGGTGCCGGAGATCTTGTTCATGACTTGAGGCCCAGGGAGGTGAACGAAAGCTAGCTGCAGCACATGCTGTTTTCACACGCCAGCAGCTCGCAGGCTAAGAGGCGATCTTGTGGCGCGCGCCTCACGTTTCGGCCCAGCCGAAAAGCGAGAAGGGAGAGCTCTGTTGCTTTTTGGCTAAACGGTTTCGTGTGTGTGTTTTGTATATTAACATGTAGAAATATGTATGGTTGACTTTCTTGTTCTTTGGGTATGTGTCAAAATCGGGATTCGGAAGGCAAAAATTGCGCCTTCTTTCCTTTTGGCCTCTCTCCAAAGACTCGAAAATCAACACGCCCATCGTCTGAACATGGCTCTTGTTTTTGGCCTGAGAGCCCCCCAACAGCGGCCATCAGCTTGCATCAGCAAAAACAAGAAGGTGTCGAGGATCAAGTGAACTTTGCGTGAATAGGGATCCAGAGACGAAGTCTTGATGAAGTTGATGAGTGCAACAAGGACCATGCCAAAAAAACCAATCAGCGAAATGGGTCTTTTGAGGGCATCCTGTTTAGGTTAGTTCAGAAAATGAATTCGGAAAACCAAAATACTAGTTGTTTTGGGGGGTGCCCTATTCAGCGAATTGACTGGCAGTCTGATCATGTCTTCCAGTCTAACACTGTGTCTTCCGATCGGCCATGAAGTGCAATAGCGCACTCAAGTGTCAGAAGGATGCGGCACATGTGATATGTGGCAGAATGTTGCATCAGCGCCAAGAATGTCTTTTTTATTCCGCTGCAGTACATCCAAGGTGCGGGCTCATCGAGCCGGTACTCAGGACGTGCCCGGTTTCTGCCCACCGCGGTGACGCGGCCGCAAGTTGCGCAAGGAAGCCGCGGCCATGCCTCTTTTTTTGCGTGGCCTGACAGCGCGACAGAGTGCCAGCTGTGCACGCAGGACGGCGTCTCGGGCCGCCTCTGCGTGTGAGGCTGCTAGCTTTACGTCCACTGGATGCATAGCTGTACAAAGGTTTTCCAGATTCACAGCTGCCTTCTGGAGAGACAACCTCAGGCGAGAAAGGGGACCCCACACATGTCCTTTGGAAGGTCGAGGTTTGGCCGCAGGCATGTCCGAGGCATGTAGGTCTTGGCAAGCTCGCTGCTGGAGTGTGGCTATGCCAGATCCAGAGGCGGCCGGCCGCGCACCGTGCTCGCCAGCCACTCCCAAACTTGCCCTGCATGGATGTCACGTAGGTGTCGTAGCAGAGACTGCATTTCAATCTTCGGTGGGTGGCTTTTGCAATATCAGACATGCAGCTCTGGTAAACGTTCCAGCTGAGCGGCTCTGTCGCATGGCGCATGAGAGCTGCGTGCGCAGCTTGAAAATTTGTCGCCGCAGGCGCAGCGGCTTCGGTCATGTTGGCTGCGGAGCCGTTGTCTTAGACACGGGTCGGTCGTGCAGGGCCTTGGCAATCTAGGATCCGGGCTTAGCGCCTACAACCCGCCAGAATCAGAGGCCAGGAAATGCGACGGACAGGGTCGAGACACTGAGTGCCGGGCACGTGTCAGCGTTGCTATCCCACAGGGAAAAGCATTCAGCTTCTGCCTTCGATCACAGGCTCTGTCAAGGCAGTTCTCACTTTAAGCAGTCATAGACAGTCAGTGTGGGTATCCGTTTTGGGATTGTTTTACAGGCACCTCAGGAAGCGCTGCCAGGTAGTCAAGCATGGAAAACTCGAACGGCTCGTGTCAGGGCCACACTGTGCGTGTGGCTTGGCTTGAGGGTATCTTTTTTGGGGGGGGTGGTTTGAAGGGAACCCAAGGAAAAGAAAAGCTTTAAGGCGTACCCAATACTTGGAGAACAACCTCGGCAACGAATCGCGTCTAGATCAAAGTTGGCGCCTCGGCCTCGTTTCTTCTCCAGTCGGCCTGTGAAACACCTCAGGAAGCGCTGCCAGGTAGTCAAGCATGGAAAACTCGAACGGCTCGTGTCAGGGCCACACTGTGCGTGTGGCTTGGCTTGAGGGTATCTTTTTTGGGGGGGGTGGTTTGAAGGGAACCCAAGGAAAAGAAAAGCTTTAAGGCGTACCCAATACTTGGAGAACAACCTCGGCAACGAATCGGCGATGATCAAAGTTGTGCGCCTCGGCCTCGTTCTTCTCCATCGGCCTGTGAAAGAACCCAGGCTCAAAAACATGTTTGCGGGGGTTGCTCTCGGCCTGGTTTCCCTTTATCATCCAAAAAGGTCTTTGATTTTAACCTGCGCATCTGCCAAGGCTAGGTTCTCCCACGCTCACTCATCATAGGTAGAGCCTCGAGTATGGTCTGCACAGCACTGAGGCCAGGAAATGCGACGGACAGGGTCGAGACACTGAGTGCCGGGCACGTGTCAGCGTTGCTATCCCACAGGGAAAAGCATTCAGCTTCTGCCTTCGATCACAGGCTCTGTCAAGGCAGTTCTCACTTTAAGCAGTCATAGACAGTCAGTGTGGGTATCCGTTTTGGGATTGTTTTACAGGCACCTCAGGAAGCGCTGCCAGGTAGTCAAGCATGGAAAACTCGAACGGCTCCTGTCAGGGCCACACTGTGCGTGTGGCTTGTCTTGAGGGTATCCTTCTTGGGGGGGTGGTTTGAAGGGAACCCAAGGAAAAGAAAAGCTTTAAGGCGCACCCAATACTTGGAGAACAACCTCGGCAACGAATCGGCGATGATCACAATTGTGAGCCTCGGCCTCGTTCTTCTCCATCGGCCTGTGAAAGCACCTGAGGAAGCGCTGCCAGGTAGTCAAGCATGGAAAACTGGAACGGCTCGTGTCAGGGCCACACTGTGCGTGTGGCTTGTCTTGAGGGTATCTTTTTTTGGGGGGGTGGTTTGAAGGGAACCCAAGGAAAAGAAAAGCTTTAAGGCGTACCCAATACTTGGAGAACAACCTCGGCAACGAATCGGCGATGATCAAAGTTGTGCGCCTCGGCCTCGTTCTTCTCCATCGGCCTGTGAAAGAACCCAGGCTCAAAAACATGTTTGCGGGGGTTGCTCTCGGCCTGGTTTCCCTTTATCATCCAAGAAGGTCTTTGATTTTAGCCTGCGCATCTGCCAAGGCTAGGTTCTCCCACGCGCACTCATCATAGGTAGAGCCTCGAGTATGGTCTGCACAGCACTGAGGCCAGGAAATGCGAAGGACAGGGTCGAGACACTGAGTGCCGGGCACGTGTCAGCGTTGCTATCCCACAGGGAAAAGCATTCAGCTTCTGCCTTCGATCACAGGCTCTGTCAAGGCAGTTCTCACTTTAGGCAGTCACAGAGAGTCAGTGTGGGTATCCGTTTTGGGATTGTTTTACAGGCACCTCAGGAAGCGCTGCCAGGTAGTCAAGCATGGAAAATTCGAACGGCTCCTGTCAGGGCCACACTGTGCGTGTGGCTTGTCTTGAGGGTATCCTTCTTGGGGGGGTGGTGTGAAGGGAATCCAAGGAAAAGAAAAGCTTTAAGGCGTACCCAATACTTGGAGAACAACCTCGGCAACGAATCGGCGATGATCAAAATTGTGAGCCTCGGCCTCGTTCTTCTCCATCAGCCTGTGAAAGCACCTCAGGAAGCGCTGCCAGGTAGTCAAGCATGGAAAACTCGAACGGCTCGTGTCCTATACTTGGAGAGCAACCGCGGCAGCAGAGCACTTGCGCCCTGAGCTCCAAGCCGTTCTGGCCCGGAATGGAGCGCCAGGTCCGCCCCTCGAAACCTTAAAAGGACGCCAATGCTGGTGTGTCTGTGTGTCAGCAGATCCCATCCCATCTGTCCATTTGGGGCCCAAACCGCCGCCGCAGCTTCTGTAACAGCTCTTCATTTGCCATTGCCATAGCTATCGCACAGCCCATGCATGGACCTGAGAAAAATGTGGGAAGTACGCTGACAGGGACAAACGATTGAGTTACTAGTTTGAAAAGTGCCAAACTCTGATGCGCTGCCAAATCAAGGTCCGAACTGTTCCCTGGGTTGAGCCAGAAATGCAACTGCAAGAGCCGGAGAGTTGAAACTCTATGAGTTGCAGAAACCCAAACCGCCGCCGCAGCTTCTGTAAAAGCTCTTCATTTGCCATTGCCACAGCTATCGCACAGCCCATGTATGGACCTGAGAAAAATGTGGGAATTACGCTGACAGGGACAAACGATTGAGTCACGAGTTTGAAAAGTGCCAAACTCTGATGCGCTGCCAAATCAAGATCCTAACTGTTCCCTGGGTTGAGCCATAAATGCAACTGCAAGAACCGGAGAGTTGAAACTCTATGAGTTGCAGAAACCCAAAAAGCCAGCCATTCTGTCTTGAGGTCCCTGATGCTCTCTCTCCTACGAGCGAGCTTCAGGTTGGCATCCCGGCTCGCATACTGGCTGGACCCCGCACTTGAGCAAACACTCATCCTGCGTGCTGAAAATTGACCTCTTAGCCGTGGCCTCTGAAGTATACGGGGGC
>CAUJNA010003424.1:141619-259119 GCA_963377175.1 Effrenium voratum
TGACATGGCGAAAACGTTCTTCGGCATACCATGCTGCTTCTTCCAGTCGACAGCCGATTCCTTGATCTCGTCCCTGTTCCGATCATACTCGAACATTATGCTGCTCTCCTTGGTCACCGGGAAGTAGTGCTTCTTATATATATCATCCACCACTTCTCTCAGTATCTTCGCACGTATCAATGATCGTTGGACTTGATAGGCTGATAATTCTCGATGATCACTGCTTTTGAACTTCTTCTCGTCGACGTACACGTACTGATAAGGCTCATTCTCATTGTCCTCATAACCGTACCATTCCCCTTTTCGTTCCCATTGCCTTCTCTCGTCCTCGAGGTAGGTGATCTCCCCATTCTCGTCGACTTCGAGCACTTCCTTGAACCACACCATTTTCTCGGGGATCTCGGACTCGCCAGACCATCTCGATGATTCGCTCATCGCGTCGTCATCGTGCTCGTGGTAGATAGTCTCGGCTTCGTCCGGTTCGACATGAGCAACGTCCTTCTTGAAGCTTACCTTCCCCGCAGGAGCCGATTGCTTCAGGACTATCGCGGGCATTGCGATGGCCCTCCTCGCAATGGCAGGCGCTGCGGCTTTGGCGGCAACCTTTGACTTGGCTTGCGCCTTGTCATTTGACGTTGCTGGAGCTGAATTGTTCTTGATGAGCTCATGTCTGTACTTGCAAGCGCTTCCCCTATCGCACTTCCCCTTCTGAAACGCGAAGCATGCTCCATCATCTCTCTTTGGTGACGATGATCTGGACTTGGATTTGCTCTTTCCTTTCCCCTTGGACATGCTCTCCAACTTGTGCTCCGTCTTCTTGCTGTGGGAAAAAGTGCATTCATTTCCTTTCACGCACCCCTTCGCCGATTTGAAGTGGTACCAGCAGGGGTTATCCTTGCTTCCGCCCGGACTCTTGCCTCTGTCGCTGGCACCGTCGGACTTGCCGTTCTTGCCAGCGTGTCCCTTTGCTTTGGCTTTTGGGAGCACAGGAGCGGCATCAGGTCCACCGGGTTTCCCCTTTCTGCCCTTGCCACCCTGATTCTCCTGTTTGCCAGTTGCTGGAGCCGCATCCTTCCCGCCCGACTTCATCATCGACTTGACCGACTTCTCCTTCATGTCGAGCATCAGGTCTTCCCGATCTGCCTTGATCTGATAGTCGATCAACGCCAATAAGAATTCATACGTCTTCTGAGGATGCTTGTCCGGTAGTCTATGGTAGGCATTGAGGCCGAACTCCATCTTCTTGCTCCCTTTGATCTTCCTTTAAAGGATGTCTCTGAGAGCCAGCTTACTGGGTCTGTCCTCGCTCCTCATCTTCAGCAGCAAATCATACCATTTGTTCCTGAACATGACCAAGTTCTTGTCGCCAGGAAAGTCAAGGTTGAATAAGTGCTCGATGTGGTAGACAAGATCCGTTCTATCGGAAGTTCTGAATGATTGCATAACTAATGCCACCAACACTCGTCCCTTCACGATCACCCCATGTTGATGTCGTAGTTCAGAGTGTCGTGTAGCATCGAGGTATACGTCCTTGGCTTCGTCAGGTGCTTGTTTCAGCATGTTCTGCATGCCCATGGCCATCTTAATATCTATCGTAGCACATCTGTCGCCACCTGAATCGCTAAGCAAATCCAGGTCTGGGTTCAACCCAAGAGCCTGCTCCAGCCATTTCGTCCATGCGTCGGTATCTGGATCTGCACATGCGCTCAGAACATTCATCAGCAGTTGCATCTTCCAGGTGTCAAGTTGATGGATCTTTGGCCAGGCCGGAATAGATACTCTCTCGGCCTCTTTCCTCGAGATTCTCGGTCGATCATTCTTGATCACTCGGTTATCTCTCGATCTCCTTCGTCTCCTCCGTGTCCGATCGTCTTCTTCCTCTTCTTCTTCCTCGTCTTCCTCATCTCCTTCGTCGTCGTCATCCTCATCCTCATCATCGGGTGGATCATCCGGAGGTCCTCCTCCGCCACCAGCGAGGCTCAATTGACGTCGACCCGCTCCCTGCCCATTCCCCTTGGGCGGGAATCCACCGTAATCCAATGGGGGCGTAGTACCGTTGTTTCCCCCTCCATCACCACCACCAGTTGTAGTAGTGGATTGTGGGACATGCCCAACAACCCCTTGCATCTGGGATAGGTGTACATCGATCATTGGATCACCGAAAGACGGAAAGAGGATCGAACCTGGCATCAGCGACGAATTAGGGATTTGATTTGAAGACGATGACGGGACTAACCCAGCCACCTTCTTGCCTATCCTATTCGAATTAGCCTGGGTTCCTCCCTCAGCGCGTTTCACTACTGCTCGTTCACGATGTCCATCTTTGCTGCTGGAGGCTTCCTGCGTCTCCAGCTTCTTGCATGCACGTAGTTCCTCGTTGTCAGCATCGAGTTGGCGTACAAAACTCTCTTCTTGCTTGAGCGTCGCCTCTCTTTCCTTCAGTTGTCCCTGAAGCTCATGCATCTCCTCGAGGTACTCATCGAACATTCCCTTAGCTGTCAATCTCCAGTACTCAGCCTCCTTCGACTTCTCGTCCATCGTGCACCGTTCCTCTTGTTTCTCTTCTTTGACCTGGGCTAACTCCAAGATCGCATCCTGACGATGACCACCTTCGACAGCAATCATCTGGTCCTTCATCGATACGTCTGACTCATACTGTTTGACGATCTCTTCTTTTTCACGAAGCAAGCAATCCGCTCTCTTCGATTCCTGTTCCGCAAATACTGTAACGTCATTCAGCCTCGTCATCAGCTGTTCCCTGGAGTCCTCCAAAGAGTACGTCTCGGGGCGCTTGACGAGTGCATGCTCCAACGGTGATTTCAGACTTTGGACCATCTCCTCCTCGTTGAACTTCTCGATAGATGTAGAAGATTCTATGCCTCTGATCTGTTGCTGATAAGCTGATATCTGTTGTGAAGCCTCACGGTGTATCGGATTTGCACGTATAGCTGATTCCTGCGCGGCCGACTTCTCGCTTGCCATGTAGGATCTCATCAATGCAATCTCCCGCTTCTGCTCCATGATAGTTCCTTCAGCTTGCCACATCTGTTGCATCATAATATTCGACTCCATGTCTTTCTTCTCCCCGTACTGAAATGCGTTCATTTCCACCTTGCGCATCTGTTGGGCTTCTTCCTCAAACATGCGCCATGCCTCAGCCATGTGGTGTTGGTGGTGACTCACTAGATGTCCCGACTGCTTGCTGGCAATCTCGCATCGTCTTTCCAGCTCCTGGATCCGGATGGTGCTTCCATAGTCTTCTTGGTTAAGATTCGCCATTGCTGCCGACATTTCATCAAGTGTCTTCTGATATTCCCCGATCTCCACCTCCATCTAATTCTTCTCTTTGATCACGGCGCGAAAATCTGCACTGGTGGGTGATTTTGACCTCCCACCCTTCGATGTCGATCTCACGCCCTTCTGCGACGTCCGTGGTGTCGCAGGCGAAGATGATGATCTTCTCGGTGGGGATTCTCTTTTCTTCGACTCCAGATGAACATCGATCTGCTTCCATGATCTTGTGGGAGTAGATATGTCGCTGAATAGCGCGGAACCTCCGCTCCCAGGTTCATCCTGTGAATCTGCAACCTTATCCATCACCGCAGGAAGAGCCATCAATCCATTGGATCCCTCTGAGCTGCTGTTCCCAAAAGTTGCAGTACTTGGGCTCGCCGAAGACGCCATTGTACTGTTTATGTTATCGTTCCTTTATTGTCCCTGTACCCGCAATAAACCAGCTGTCTCCCAGTCCAGTGTAGAGCTTGTAGTTACGGCTGATAACCTGTCAAGAGACGGCAAGGTGACGTCCCGTGGGACGCTGTGCACCGAACCCTCAAGCTTTAAAACCAACCACGTAGAAAGGTGTATACGGACGATGCCGTTATAGCCGAACCCGTGTAAACGTTGTAAGGAAGAAGGAATGATAGTTACGACAGTGGTCCTGACGAATGCAGCGCAAGCAGTTGTTTTGCTCTTAGTGCCCGTCACGTAGGTCTGCAGTTACACATCGGATCTTGAACCTCAATTGTGTCTTGAGCCAAATGGCAATCAATGGAACTTGGGAAGCAACACCAACAAGGACCTCAGAACAGCTACCCAATTTCGGCACGGGGCCTAGAGGGTTTTAAACATTTTGAACACTAACAGCACTTTGCACATGTAAGCAAAGTGAACCACCGATATTTAACGTGTTGAGCGGAGCTGAAGATCCTAAAACATACTTTTCTAAACAAACAATTAACATTAAACCCAAAACACAATTCCCAATAATACCAAACAATACGAATAATGCAACAGAGGGGAGCTCCAGTAAGCAGTAAGTACTACAACAACAGAGCAACAGCAGCTACATGCCAAACTACTACGACATGTCAGGAGAAGCAGCATCAGCCTCAGCACAACAAACTACAGGAGCAGAGAACGGGCCAACAGCAGACACAGTAGGAGCCACGACTACGGGAGCAGGAACGGAACAAGACAACGACGTTCAGAGACTACATAGATACAAACTGCCACCACCCTTCTTCACTGGTGACTACTCCCAGTATGAAGAATGGCTGTTCAAGCTACAAGCATACCTCGGCCTCAAAGACCGAGACTTCGACCTGGTGCTACAACTAGCACAAGTGGCTACACGACAGATTGAGGACACAGACATCAGAACACACATACTCGACCCTACACAAGCAAGCAAAGCAGTAGACCTCTCCAGAGATCTACACTACATCCTCATCAACATCTGCCAAGGTGCAGCAGCTACAGTGGTCAGACAAAACCGCTACAACACAAACGGATGTGAAACACTACGACTACTACACAACAGGTTCAGCCTACCAGTAGGAACAAGGAGCGTTGGTTACCTTACCAAACTACTGGAACCCACATTCAACGAAGCGCAGTTTGAAGAACAATTTCTACAATGGGAATACGACATCAACCGATACGAGAAAGACAATGGAACAGCACTACCAGATGGAATCAAAATAGCAATACTACTCAACAAAACCAAAGGAGCACTGCAGCAACACCTCCAACTGCGAGCTGGACAGATCACGAACTACATCGAGATCAGAGCACTCATCCTGGACTACTACAAAACGATTTCACAGCCTTCACTAGATCTACTTCAGCAGTAGGAACAAACTACAATGGAGGAACTGCACCAATGGATGTTGACAACATATGGAGGAAAGGAAGAAGCCACAAAGGCAAAGGAAAAGGAAAAGGCGGCTACAAAGGAAGCAAGAGCAAAGGCAAGTACAGGAGTAAAGGACACTACAAAGGATTCGACAAAGGCAGCAAAGGAAACTACAACAAAGGAGGATACAACAAGAGCAAAGGAAAAGGCTACTCAGGATCCAAAGGATATGGATCAAGCAAAGGCTACAAAGGCCAAGGAAACTACAGCAAATCAAAAGGAATAGGAAGCAACAACTACACAACATGCCATCGATGTGGCAAGCCCGGCCACTGGGCACAAGACTGCAGAGTGCCGGTATGGCACATAGGAGAAGGAGAAGAACTACATCCACTAGAACAAGAACAAGCAGATCACGACAACAATGATGAACTACCTCAGGATGTGAGCGACACTTGGGACTGGTACTACGAAGGAGAAGAAGGACAACATGAGGTGAACTACATGGAGGAGAACTGGAACGACTACGACTATGACAACAGCTGGGATTGGAATGACAACAGCTATGAGGACACAGCGAACTACATTGGAGGCATCAACGAGTCACACCTCACCATTGAATACATCAGACAAGCAAAATCACGACTACACAAGCACAAATCCAAATCACTACTTGGCAAGAGAACAACGCACACAACATCATGGAACGACCGCAGCAAGAGCTTTCAACAATTCCTACAAGAAGACACCACAAAGCTACACTTCGACATAGCAGCAGCAAGACAACAACAAAGGAACAAGAAGATTGAGGACACTATCACCCACTACATCATGTACTCCAACTTCAAGTCATACCATGACCTGTTGATCGACTCAGGAGCATCTACACATGTTTGCCCAAAGGACTACGCACCGGATCTTCCACTACGACCTTGTGGAGAATCGGTTCCACAACTCTACACGGTTACCAACAAGAAGATTCCTGTCTACGGCATCAAGTACGTTCCCTACAAGCAGGACAACTTCAGGATCATGATACCCTACTACGTTTGTGATGTGAAGTACCCAATCCTCAGTGCATCAAGACTACTTGATAGAGGATATGGACTTGACTTCACTCCACGACACTGCACCATCACACATGGACAACAACAAGCACACCTCATAAGACACTCAGGACTTTTCTACCTACGAGCAGAGAAGATCGACATTCCTACAGGATTCGACATCTACCCAATGACTACAGACAATGGAAAATCCATTGCTGTGATTCAACCTACAGAGAGAGCAGCACAACAACAAGAACAAATCGCACCACACACACACAGACCAAGGACTACGACAGATCCTTGGTGGAAACACTGACTACTGGAAACTTGATGGTGGCTACGCCATCAGAGTACACAAACGACCACGCAAAGCACTGTTCACACCACACAACAGTGGCTGCCCAAGACCAGAAGGAGAACTAGATGATTGGAGACTAACCATCATCAACAGACAAGGGCAAGAGCAAGAACAACTACAAGAGAACCCAACACAACTTTCCAAGCAAGAACTACAACGAAGACTAGAAGGTGACAACTGGACTGGAGAAACCAGATTCAGAAGAAAGATAACACCTACACGAAGAGCAACATCAAAGACAACACCAACAAGGCAGAGCTCACAACCACAACGGCTAATGGACACACCACCAACCAGATCAAAGATCCAACTACGAGCACCACAAAAGATATGGAGACCTAAAGCAGCACCTTCTACAAAACTTGACACCACACAACCAAAGGAGACAATCCACAGACCACTCACAGCACAGGAGGACAACCAAGACTACTGGGAAAGACAAGGTGAACACTGGATAAGACACCACACAACACTTAGAACAACTCTCTTCACTCCAACAGATGGACCAGGACATCCACCAATCAACACACTTGAACCTCACAGAACTACAATCACTCACAACAACTTTGGAGAAGTTTCACAACGCAAAGATGACTGGACAGTCATGGGCAACGCAGCACTACCATTTCAATGGAAAGGAACAACAAGGTTTACCGTGAAGAAAGACTACGAGTACATCCAGGAGAACCACGATGAAGAACAACAACACGAGGACTACGACAACCACAGCAGCCCACTCCACAACAAATAGCAGAACACAACCTTACACATCTACCATACAGAAACTGGTGTCCAATTTGCGTTCAAGGCAAAGGACGCCAAGACAGCTACAAGAAGAAACAACAATCACGACAACCTGTCATTCAAGTAGAGTTTGCCTACATCAAGTCACAACAAGACCCAAAGACCACACCGGTACTGACAGCAGTTGATGTTACTACACAACTGTGTATGGCAGTATTGGTTCCAGACAAAGCATCAATGATGGACTACATGGTCAACAACCTACAAGCATTCATCTTTGAGTGCGGAAGAACACAAGGCATACTACAAAGCGACAACGAGGACACACTCAACGCACTTCTAAAAGCTACAGCAGCAAAAGTCGGCACAATGAGTGTACGACATTCACCTTCCTACAGCAGCAACAGTCAAGGAAGCGTTGAGCGACTACATAGAACACTTCTCGGACAAATCCGCGTCGTCAAAGCTCTAAGTTGAAAGCAACTTACCAGCAGTTGAACGATATGTACCGCAATTAAGCACTTTGTTTGTTTAACCTTGGATAGTACGACATGCAGCTGCATGGACGCGGTTAAATCGCTTACGTCAAGTCCACTCTGACGGCTTACACATTGTTTGGAATCGCGTGGGATAAGAAACTTTACGATTGCGTAAGCAATATGCGAATTTTTTTGGCGCAGCTTCACGTCTCTACCTTTTCTTCCACCACAACACAAGAAACTTCCGAAAGCAGACCTACGGATGCAAGAATGCATCTGGCTCGGAAAAGTTTCCGAAACCGGAGAAAACTACGTCGCAACGGAATCAGGCGTACAAAAGGTACGAACAGTACGGAGACTACAACCGGACTTCAAATACGACCTCGCACTGTTGAACAAAGTCTCCGGCACACCATGGGCACGGCACACCATGGGCACCACGACGGAACACCTACAACCCATCGTTCGCAACACTGTTGGATACGCAACTACAACCGTCAGAGAAAAGAAGGTCCACGCAAGACTTCGGACAACAAACGAATGCGACGGACGACATCGTTGCAGAACCCGCAACAAAACAACAACGCACTACACCACCTCCACGACTTCCGTCCACATCGACGTCAAGTTCACGACCACTACCGGATAGTCCTATGGCTACTTCACCAACTGGACGACAACATCCACCACTACCAGCACCACCTCGACAAACACTACGACGTTTAACTCCGGAAGAAGTAATGCAACCAACTAAAGCACAGAAGACCTCAAAGGACACTACAATCAGATCAACGGAGCAAGCAACCAAAGAACCACCACCACTACGACAGAAAATCAACGCAGTGACACTTCCCAACGGAAAATCCATCACTCCCTACACAAACGACGACACCTCAGAAGACCAACCCATAATCTTCGACAACGAAGGTTACGACGAAACACAACTACTGGAAGGAATGAAACACGAGTCAAACCAAATGAAACTACACGACGTCTACGACGAAGTAGATGCGTCTACCGTCAACGACAACGTCATCAGAGAAGCGATACCTACAAGATGGGTACACAGAAAGAAAGGACCAGGAGTACGAAGCCGAATCGTCGCAAAAGGCTACACCGAGAAGATCGAGGACGAAGACTCCGTCTACGCCTCTACACCAATGTTCACGACACTCCGGACACTTCTCGCACTACAAATGTCACGACCAAACTGGATCGCGCGACTAGGTGACGTCTCTACAGCATTTCTACACGCACCCATCGCAAAAGACCACGACGGTAAACAACGTGACGTCTACCTTTGGCCACCTAAAGAACTTTGTCCACAACAGGACAAAATCTGGCGACTAAAGAAAGCCATGTATGGACTACGCAGTTCACCGAAAGCATGGCAGGACTACCTGGCTGAAGTTCTACAAAAGCTCAGCTTTGTAAGACTAAAGTCAGAACCCAACGTCTACACCAATGCGACTCGCGACTGCTACATCATGGTCTACGTGGACGATCTACTAGTACTTGGAGACAAGACCGCAGTCGACTCCACTTTCGAGGCCGTCCAGAAGCAGGTACTACTCAAGCACATCGGCTACCTCGAACCTGGCAAACCACAACAATTTCTTGGAAGAAACATCGACCACTTCGGCAACTACTGCAATCTTGGACTAAAGGACTCCTACATCGACAACATGATCGAGGAGTCTGGAATGAACAACTGCAACTCAGCAAACACTCCAGGAATTGCACACTACAAACCAACAATAGAAGATGAAGCACTACTTGACCACGAACAACACAAAAGGTACAGAAGAATTGCTGGCAAACTTCAATGGTTAGCATACACACGACCAGACATCGCATACTCCACAAAAGAACTAGCAAGAGACCTCGCAGCACCTACAGAACTTTGACAAAAGAGAGTCAAACATCTACTACGCTACTTGCACGGCACCAAGCACTACAAATTCACCATAGAACCAACAACAACACTCAGAGCAAACACCAACAACATCCTGGATCTCGACGTTCATGTCGATGCCGACTGGGCAGGATGCCCTACTACCAGGAAATCAACTTCAGGTTTCAACATCATCTTTCTAGGAACAACAGTTGCATTTGGCAGCAGAACACAAGCTACAATAGCACTTAGCTCAGCAGAGTCTGAACTCTACGCCATTTGCACAGGAGTTAATGAGGGACTACACCTCAGAAACTTCCTACTTGAAACCAACATTTGCAGCAAGCTAAACCTACGCATCCACACAGACTCCACAGCAGGCAAGAGCATTGCTACACGACAAGGCACTAGCAAACGAGCAAAACACATCGACCTCAAATTCCTCTACACACAAGACCTCATCAAGCACGACATCATCAGAATCCTTAAGATCAACACACTCCACAACAGCGCAGATTTGTTTACCAAATACATCAGCAAAGAAACACTACACAGGCTCATCCAGAGCATTGGAATACGCATCTAGCACTACAAACGACCAGCACAGCAGTTTCACAACAACAACAACAACGACTTTGGACATTTCATGTATGTAAGTAGCTACATGTAACACGACACTTTTGGTATGTAAGTAACAGTAACTACATGTACTTTCACTTGCACTTTTGGCGGCTTGAGTCAACACTACAGTTGTTTGTTTTACATGTCTGCGTTCGCCGACTGCCTGGTAGCAACTACTTAGGCTCATTTGTTTTGCCCCGTTTCACTACATTTTGCATTCCACTGCAGCCATGGCCGCTCCATCTACTGCAGATGCTACGATGGGAGGCGCCACTACGCCCGACAGGGCGACTACACCTGAGGTGGCGGTCACTACAGACTCTAGTGACCATGGAACTCCACCACCTCAAACCTACAACGACTCCAACTACCACTTCAACCATTCTACACCCGGCAACACCGTCTACTACAACCCGACCACAGTGATGGACCAACTACACATCACTGAGCACCAGACAAACCACTGCACCACCACTGCCCGACAACATTCCCTACACTCAATTTTTCACTGCATTTACACTTGAAGAGTATCAACTACTCTCACAACAACAAGCTACTCCACTGGCACAACTGGACTACACACGACCCATTCACTGCATCCCTGGAGATCTTCGGATGCCACACTACAATTCCACACTGCTCAGCATTTCACTACCTGAAGCAGCCAACGTCCACTACTACCACACGACTTCACTCCACACTACAACTGGCGACAACACCAACTACGTCATCATCCAACTCCAGATTGAACAACCACTACTCCTGAGGTACCTCACTTCAGGACAATTTCTACACTTCACAAGGGACTACATCTCCTACATGATGTCGGTACAACACAACTACTACCTCCCGACTACAACACTGCCACAGACCATCTTCAAGGTGAACTACAACATGACCACCTTCACTGACAACTACAGCCTCAGGAACAACTACGTTTGGAATTACCACATGCCACTACTTCTACCTGAACTACTCCATTACCTTTACAACCGAGACCAACTACACGACTTCCAGCACAAAGCAATCACTACAATCCTCTGCAAAAGCATCCAATACTACGGATTCACACTACTCACAATGACCAACCTCACACAACACCACAAAGCACTACTACACCGCTTTCTACGGGACTACGACCAACACATGTCGTGTCCCGAGATTGATGATGAGCGACTACGGGGAGCTCCAAACTACATGACAACCTTTTTCACCACCAACTACTACGCGACCTTGGACAGTCGACTACAGATGGTCCAAGCCTACCGCACCCAGAAATGGGGACTACATTTTTGAGCTCCTGCTCTACTACAACGAGTGCCTGCCTTCACTACTTCCGTCCAGCGCCCTACATCGAGCTGGAACCTGAACAGCGTGAACTACTGAGCGCAGGTCACTACTTTTGCCAATACAGTAGAATTGATGAACAACAATGGTTTTCATCACTACTGTCAATCCATGTTTTGCACTTCAGTTGAAAAGGTACTACAAAGACCTTTTAACTGAGGGGCCGTGTCAAACTACATGCTTCACTTTGCACTCTTGTTGCATGTATGTTCACTACCGCAGGCCTTGAGCTTACTACTCCGCATGAGTCAAAAGGTTGGCAGCTGCAGACTACATTGGTTGACTGTTTGTTTGAACACTACAGCACTTGCACTTGTAAGCAAAGTAACCACCGATTTTAACGAGACAGAGAGAGAGAGAGAGAGAGAGAGACGCAGAGAGAGAAGCAGACGCAGGGACACACCAGACACACCAGACACACCAGACACACCAGACACACCAGACACACCAGACACACCAGACACACCAGACACACCAGACACACCAGAGACAAACACAGACACGGCAAACAGCACACAGAAAACAGCAAACATCAGACAAGCGTCAGACATCAGG
Source organism: Effrenium voratum (assembly GCA_963377175.1). NCBI lineage: Eukaryota > Dinophyceae > Suessiales > Symbiodiniaceae > Effrenium > Effrenium voratum. Next base: position 153,804 of record CAUJNA010003424.1, read on the forward strand.
CATCAGGTCAGGCATCAGGCATTGTGCACAAAGCCACTCACACACACACACAAGCACGCACGTGCAAGCACGCACACGCACGCACTTTCGCACGCAGGTACACGCAAGCACAACCACCCACTCACCCACCCACACAGCCACTCACACTGGTTGGATTGGGAAGTGAGCCTTATTTGAGCTGGGTGGACTTACTTCAACACTCACCAACCACCGCACACCATACCAAACCCAAACCTCCCCAAGCCCCCCATCTTGCCTAGGAAGGCGTGCACTGATCGGAGCTCTCGGCTCTGAAAGAAGAGGGGGAGCGCTGCTTGCACCGCCAGAAGCGACAGTCCTTACCGCTTTCCGCACTTCGAGCACCCGTCCAAAACAATTTTCAAGTCGCAACCCGGCATGTGCGTGTTGCGCTGACCCTCCCCTCCCAGGAAGCGCGAAAAAATGAGGATTAGATCAGCTCTTGCCAACATGGCCAGCTTTAAAACAGGACTTTTGTTCAAGAGCCTACAACGGACTGAGTCGTTGCAGCCCGAGATGCCGAGCAGTGCTGTCACAGCATGTGGGGAGTCCAGAATCGTCTGCTTCTGCGCCTGGAAAGGCTGAGAGAAGGTGGGAGGCATGACAATTGTGGATGGATTTCGCGGTAGGCGTGTCCACCAAGAACACGGTGAAAAACACGCACATGGTCTCCATCTCGAGTCGCTTGAAGTACCAAACGGCATTGCCACCGCTGGTCACTCCCGGAACTAAGAACAGTGGCTGCTTAGCTAAGCTTCCTGGGGCTGTTCGGGGTTCGCCTTTGCAAAACCTCTCAGCCCGCGACAGTGAGCAGCACCAAGCCACCTTGTCCTCGCGGAGACTGTTGGGCACCCCTTGTTGAGTTCCATGTTCATCTGAGCTCTTTGCACACCTTGCACCTTTCTCGCGAATTTCTGAAGCGATCCAGGCAGGGACGCTCAATACTGGGAGGCAGTAAAAAAAAACCGCCCTTTGGCCCAGGTGAGTCTTCGATCTTGGGATTTCCATGAGCTCTGCGAATGGAAGCTTCTACCTGTAAATCGCCCAGAAATACACACCGGGAGTCTTAAATTGGGAACCGGCCCGGCCCGGCCAGCGCTACCTTGGATCACTTCAACAGGCAACTAAAATGGGAATACACTACCTCCTATGCCTTCAGCCTCGGCCCCTCCACACATTCATCAGTCGCAGGTATAATTGCTTCCTAGTGGTGGAACATTTTGCTTCTGGCAGGAAACTGGCTCGTCAAGAAAATGGGCAAGTCTACCGCGCAGGGGTACCTATATAACCCTGCGACCATGGGCATCTGGTCGAAGGCGTCATTTGGCTTCGTAAGGGGCACCTCGGTTTCAGCCAATGCCTCAACAGACCAACAAACATGGAAGTGCACAAACTCCGTTGCAGGAGCTAAATCGTCCTCCAACCCGGGACGTGTGAACTTCTGCGCGTGAACGGTACTCCTACGACCCAAAGACCCATGGCCCATCCGCATCTCCTCCGATCAGGAAGAAGAGAAAAGCACCGAGGCTCAGCAGTGGATGCAGCGTCTTGGAAGAAAGTCCCAGGGACAGTGGCGTGGTCTCCTGGCGCATCACTTGGAAGCAATATGCCGTTGGAGAGAAAACAGGGGGAGTGCATGAAATATCATGGAATGATTCCTTGTGATGTGCCAACACGAAACCTCTCAGAGCATGACCGGCTGACCCAGCATTTCAGCCAGGGACTGCTGCGCACAACTGACCCGACATGGAGTCAAACGATGAAGCAGCTCACAGGGCAAATGCAGGGCACAGTTGTGTGTGTGATCGTGGGTGATGGTGGGTAAGTTCTGTGTGCGAAAACTCTGCAAGCCGCTGAGACGTATCGCTTCTGGACACCCAGCTTCCCCAAAAGTTCTGGATGGCCTGTGTCTAAGGGAGCGCGCAGGTTGGCTCAGGTGGCTTATCAAGGGGACGCGTGGGTTCTGTCAGTGACTCAGACTAGATCGCTTTCTGAAGGCCAGCACCTTGCTGTTGCCAAGCATCGCCGAGAAAAGCAACGCGCAGGAAACATATGCGTCATGGTCGAAAGGCCCTGTGATGGTCATCCACCTGGTAGTAAGGGCCATGGCTCATATGGAGAACTCACCATCACAATGCAGGCGCATCGCCAGGCATGGCGATATCCTAGACCACTGTCAGAAGGCACGACATGCCTTCTCTTGGTACCTGAAACCTGGCCAAGAACCCTCGCTACCCTCTCCCCCACACGCTGGCCTCCCCTTTGCCCGTGCGGATCTGCCATCCCAGGAAGGCGCCAAAGAGCAGTTGTGGGTACACGGATGCCTGGGATCGGACAGCAGGTCGCATCGACCAAGGAAACACCCTGCAACCAATAACAGCCATCAACAACCAATGACCGGCTCTGTGGGTGAAAGCGCGTGTTTCAGGTACGCGCGAGAACACAACCGCTTGCTTGTGCCTATATATATATATATGCACATATATGAATATGCATGTATATTTCTATATATATATATATATATTTAGACATATGCGTATATGCATGTAAATATATAAACATGTATATATATATATATACCTATATATGTACATATTTCGATAGTGTTTCATTCGGGAGGTCCCACTGGGCCCCACAAGCCACCCAGCCAAATTTCCTTTCCAAGACGCCATGGCGGCAGCATGGCCCCAGTGCAGCGCCGCCTCCGGAGCCTCTCGCGCAGCCCTTCTTCACCCCCAGTTCCGAAAGGCAGGCCCTACAGGACGGCAAGTCCCCATCTAAACTCTCGAACATCGAGGCCATCTAAACTGGGCTTTGCTGGAGATGAAGAAGTTGAGAAGACACCAGGTTGAGCATACTCCCTGCAAGCAGAAACGAGACATGGCACCCAAAAAGGAGGTTCCCTCTAAATATGCTGCTTCTGTTGCTTGCACTCTATTCCTTGGAGTATTGGGGCCATGGTTAAAGGGGCATGTGCGAGAAGGCAAGAACCTGACAACACATCTCGGCCCACTCGATGGGGAGCCCTGAAAGCTTGGTTCAGGGATTTGACACCTTTCCTCATGACACCCATACAACCCCCCAAAAAAAACTGGCGGTTTAAAAAGGGCACACCCATGTCCTGCTATGACCTGTGCAAGTAAAGCCTCGCGTTATCTCCCCAACAGGCCAGGCCAAATGTCACCGTCCAAGTTTATGCCCATGGGTAGTGCAAAAGCAATGACAGACTGAGAAACATCATTCGAGATTGGCTGGCTTTCAAAAATAAGTCAAACGGCAAAAGAAGGTCTTTTTACCAGAAACCAAAAATGACAGTTTCCAAGCAACCGGAAAACCAAAGAACAAAATAGAAGCTCCCGGAGCGCTTCGCATGCGCGCAGCCTTCGCAGTTCAGTGCGCATACTTTTTTGCAGCAACATGCCAAAGGGCATAGCGATGGTACCATGGATGGTTGCGAAAACCGTTCGCACCAGGACATGAAACCATGTTTGAAACCATGGTTGGTTGGCATTTGCAGGGTGCGAAATGCATTTCGACAGTGGGAAGAAATACCTCAGCAAACAAAGTCTCAGTCGCGTCCCAAGGGTGCAATGCGAGTTCAGGGTAGCTGCTTGCTAGCAGTACGGCGCGTTTCGTGACTGATCCGTTGAAACGGCCAAAGCGGTGCTACAACTGGCGGCGGCTTGCTTCCTCAAGGCTTGGGGAGCTCAGTGGATCTCAACGCAGGCAAGGTAGAGATGTACCGCCCAGAAACGACTTGGACTCAAACACTTGCAATCAATCATCTTCCCACCAACGCAAGCCGAAGGCGTCCGTGCTTTGCCACAACGGGGGCTTCTCAAAGTAGGCCCCAGGTTTTTTCGTTTCCCTTGAGCTACCCCTTTCGGGAGTCCAATGATAAACTCTCACAAGGCCGGTCCATCTGACTCAAAACCAACTTCCTGAGTTGATGGACCAAAAAAGTCTGAAATCGTTGTGTTTCGCACCAAGATGGTCTTGGCAAAAAGTGGCAAAAGTCCATGAACCAGCAGGCGCAAAAAACATATGCAGGACAAATGCATATCCAGCCCCGTCAGTGCGAGCACATGGAAGGGACAGGGAGTGAGAGAAACTGGCCGTGGGTCAAAATCCCGAAACTTCAATCCCCGTTAAAATAGACTAAACTGGGTGGTGCACCTACCCCAAATGGTACCACTGGTTTTGACCCACATCCAACTGAGAAAGGTTGTTTAAACAAACGGCCCTCTGCCCATTGGTGCACCCGCTCCTCCGCCAGGAAGGGGGAATCTGCCACCCGAGCCGCGGCATAGGCCTGGCAGTGTACAGCTTTTTGATTGCTCCCGGCCCATTCTTGGGTTGGCCCTGTTATTGGGGGGTTCGAAGAAGGACACCCATGTTTAAGGTTCCTAGGAGACAAGACCAAAGAAAACCAAAACAATTCGTTGCTACGCGGATGAGCTGAGCGCGGTACGACAAAGCTGCGGGAAAACCATGCGGTCTTTTTGTCCTCTTCTTCCCACAACTGGGCTGTCCGCAGGTCCTCGGGCTGTTAGCAGGTTGAACGAACATTTAGCCACCAGCGAAAAAGCCAAAAGCCACAGGAACCGAATGGCTGGGAACCACCAGGGGTCTCCCGCCGAATTGGGCCATGGATTTCAAGCTGCCTGCCCGAAAGGCTTGGATGGCGGTGTTTTCACGTCAACTCCAACACCCCGGCCATGCTCCACTTGGGATGTCCGCCGGTCACGAGGAATTTCCGGTGCGACTCACTTCCGCCCGATTCCAAGGAGCTGCTCAGTGTTTGGTTGCTGTAACGGCCCCCCTGCACGAAGTTTTTCACTTGCTGTGGGTCCAACGAAACAGATTCCCGAAAAGTTAAAGTCCAACAATCCAACCAAATAAACACAACCCAATTCCGTGCCACATGAAGCGCCTTGCAGCGTACCCCACCAAACATGAAGCAGGCCTCAAATGGGACACGTGTCTTCAGGCTTTGCGGATCCTGATGTTCTGATGAGCTGTGAGTGGGTACTTTGCAGAAGCCACGGCCATGGCTGCAGCATACTTGCGGCTTGCAGTCTCCAACTCACTTCCCCACTCTCCCAATCGCCGATTTCCCGTCAGCTGTTGACACAAAGAGCAGAGTGAACCGAAGGTCTGAGACCATGTCTTGAACTTCAGGTGCGGGTGGGGAGTGCCCAGCTTAAACTGAAGGCAAGCCAAAAAGGAAAACTCTACCCCAACCAAAAAGAACGGGGCATACCTAAATTCCCCTGGACCTCATGATCCCTCGACTTCCCGGCTTTCCATGTCACGTTGCCTCCAGGGGCTCCCGTAAGAATTCCAGGCCAACCGCCCGGCGGGCGGCGCCGCCGGGGCTCCGGCTTTGGCTGCGGGAGCTTTGGACGAAGCCAGGCCTGCCGGAGCTATGAGCATTCCGATGGGTCCCGTGGATGTCTTCTTCTTCAGGTTGGACCCCCCCCCCCCCCCAAAATGAAGTTCGGTTCCGGTTTCCCGGTGGGCTCCAAAAAGGGACATCTGGCAGGAAGGGGTACTCCCAAAAGAAATACCCCTCCTGTATGGAAGCCAGCGATTGGTTGGTTTTGCAATGTTCTTGGTTACCGGGTAAATGGACCGATAAAAGACAATTTCGCTCGGAAAAATCCAAGCCCTGTCGCGTGGCTCGACTAGCCGCAAGTCTTTATGCAGCGTCTTCTCTATCGGAAAGTGCGCTATGACCCTTGGGTTTTGCTACTACTTCCATCTGCAACAAACAATGGAAGCTGCACTTCCATCCGCAACATGCTCAAGCAACAGCTCACCGGAAGATGGGGACATCCCACCCCCAGCCCGGCTCGCAGCTTCGCTCAACTCAGATCTGTCAACACCCTTCTGGCCCCTTTTGACCAATGGCAAACAATGACAACACAAACCCGAGTGGCGAAAAGATCCGCTGATTTGAGAGCAAGGGACAGGTTGCGCCCATCAATTACGACCCTTTCGATTTGATCGTCTGTTTGCGGCGCGGAGCAACCCTGATCTTTAGATGCCCTTTGTTGGGGTGCATCCCGCGTGCCAGTTTTAAGTGGATCCAATGAGCCCACTCCCCCACCATCCCGGAACTCAAGGAGGGCATTGTCAGCTGGGGGCCTCTCAATGAGGCACGTGCACTATGAATCGCGCTCTTGTTTTTTTCAGGTGACATTGGATTTGAGTAAACCCCTCTGCCCGTGGCATTCCCTTTGCACAGAAGTCTACGGATTGCTCGAACGAGGTCACAGGCACTCCTTGGCCAATCGCTCATGACACAGAAGGCCAAAAGCGCCACACCGGCTGCTCGCCCTTGCAAAACAAAAGGACGTCCAGAGGCGGCGGGACTTCTCTTGGGATGTGGCTTTGTGCCGGTTGGGGGGCAGGGGAAACTGAAAAGGGATAGGTCCTTCTGTGAACTTGTGGGTTGGCAAATGAATTCCATCAGCTCTGACCAAACGGGACTTGTCCATGTACCTTTCACGTTTCACTAGCCAAACATTGGGGCAGGTTTACATGTGGAATGATGTGCACCAATATCTCAATAATTGTTGTTTGCTGCCCCTGGTTCCCAAACCAACTACCTGGCCCACAACCCATTGACGTTTGGTCCTACCTACTACCTCCATGAAAGGTAAACGGGACCACCTACCTCATGGCCAATATGGCTTTTGGAGCGGCCTGGATTTGACATGTGGGTCCTCATGGCTTGGTGGCCCGAGCGTCTACTTTTCACGTGCAACCGAGCATCTTCGCGCCATGGCGGCTCACTGCGGCCCCTAGCTCTGGAGCCTGAGCCCTAGTCAACCGGCAGCGAGTGCAAACTCGGAACGCCCCTCGCAGCCCACGTCTTGACCAAACAGTGTGTGACACCGCTTCGGCTTCAAATGGCTCATTCATGGTGCGGAGTGGGCACCTCACTCACCTTAGGCGAGGAACACGAGCAAACGTCACACAAGTCTCGGTGCACGGCTTTGCCCCATAGGTTGCTATGGCTACACGAGGTCTAGGTCCAACCACCCCACAAGAGCGCCTCTTTTCCGCGAAGGCGAACATCCGCGATCTTTGGGGACGCTCACTCCAGCGCCGAAGTAAGTTGCGATATCCAGTCTGCAGGGCGGCTTCAAAGTTGTAAGAAAACGGAGGTCAGCTCTCAGAAGCTCAAATGCTAGTTTTGACAAGCCTCAGCCTTCTTGTTGCTTAGCTCCATGCCCCGCTCACCGAAAGAGGTTAGGAGTGCAGCCCTCTTTGCAAGTGCGCCTTGCAGCGTCTCCATCAGACCACCTGGGCCACACATTTGGTAAGCCACGTCGAATACAGCAACAACACATGCAAACTGCCATTTGCGTTGCAAGCTTACCACCAAAGGTTCATGCGCACAGTCCGGATCCTGACCTCCATGTAAGGTGTGAGTTGCCATAGCGCGTCTTTTGCTCGAACAGTTGGGAACGTTTCAGGATGGTCTATATTCCCAATTGAAGGTTGGCTTTCTATAGTTCCATTCAAACATTCTACCCCACCCAACTCACCTCAAGTTGCCCCAACAAGTGAGGCTCAACCCCATTCTCCGCCCCTGCCTTGTGGATCCGCGCGGCTCTCCGGAAGATCGCCCTTCGCAGGGGGGCAGGGAATTCAAACAAAGGTTGGTCTGCCTACCACCCACGAACGAAGACATCCCCAAGCAGGAGGTAAAATAGAAGGCCCCTGGTAAGGTTTGGCTTGCCCAATCAACTCATCAGGAAATCTAACAGACATCATGAGAGCGAAAGCAAGTGGTAGCCATTCCAAAATCACTGGGCATGGCCACTCACCAACAGGCTGAAAGCGGGAAACTGCCCACAACGTAATTAATCGCGACTCAGCTACGCTGCAGCCAGCATGCCTGCATGTTTGCAACACCTCCAAAAAATCGCGTGTCGGGACTTGCAATTTGCCAAAGCTCCACTGCAAGAACGGAACGACTCAACAGCGTTGGGCACTGAGTTCCTGGCATGCTCCTTGTGTTTACTGGCCTTTCACTCTCGCCTCTAGATGTGATGCATCGGGGTGGGGCATCTCAACAAAGCTGCCCACTTGAGTGGCGGGCAGATGCGATCTGCGACTCCAAGTCTTGCAGGAGCTGAGTCAGCACCTGGAATCCGATGGGCTACTCATTACCAGTTCGGACCCGATCTTCAGATCACCGACCGGGGACACGAATGGACCAACAAAAAGGGACGCCAAAAGATCAACACCTCGATTTGCTTTGGCCAAGTGAGGCTAGGGGGTGAACATGACACGCTGTTAGCTCAGTCGCATCCAGGAAAAACCACTGGCAGTGTTTCAATCTAAGGTGGCCTGGCTGAACCCATTTCGTCGACATCAGTTCCAAACTTGTCAGCATCCTTGTGAAGTTCTTGAGGGAACGGGTTGACAAAGGGCGCACTCATCCTTGGTTTGCCATGGTTCACTTGATGAGGGTGCATTCAATTTGAACCATGGTTCAGCATTCACCATCCATGGTCCCACATCCAATCGACTTGAACCATCCCAATGGTTCACTCATTGGTTGCTTTCAGGCATCCTTTCATCCAGTGCTGTCAACGGACCGACCATAGGCCACAACTCAACCCCAGGTGGCTGGATCTTTGTTGCTGTCCACCCCTCTGCTAAAAGCCGACTTTAACTTGATCTGGGTATGGGCAGTCTGGCCTTTTTCAACCCAAAAGTTAAAGTTCAAAGATCCGTTACCAAGCCATAAAGGACACATCCACCCACTCTGAAGTCTCCGGTTTTCTTGCCGGTTCGATGGGCAGGGAACGAGAAATGGAATGGAGGGACACCCGAAACGCTTCATTCACCCGGACTCGGTGCGCCAACTGATCACACTCTGCCCCCCGGCCGCTGCAGTGTAGCCCTGAAACTCCAAGCTGCTGAGGCCTGTGAAATCGGATGGGCACACGGGGAGCGGGTGCCCTTCTGCTTTCCTCTTGAAATTGCAGCATAGACCCCCAGATAGCATAAACCAGCTTGAGGATTGCACACTGCTCGGGGACCAAATCATATCAAATTCAGGGACACATCTGGGTGTAGAATTGAGAGGCTGCCTCGGGTGTATTTGAAAGAACAGAAGCCTTAAGTGTTTTGGTTTGCTCCATTTGTGTGTGAGCAGCATGGGTGCTTGAAGTGTGGCACAGGTTGAAAGGACACTTTGAAAAGGGGCAGAATTTGATCGAGGGCTTCTTGCCCCAAACAGCACCCCAAAGCAGCACCTGCAGCAGCACCCCCATGCCCCCTAGCCCAGCTGTCATTCTCGCAAAAAATGAGCCCCCCGCCAATCTCGCAAAAACCGTCACTAGCGTCTGACAGTACCTGCACTTACACCAGCCAAAAACAGCACCTGCACCAGCGCCCCCCACGTCAATCTCGCAAAACTTCACCCACACAGTCACCAGCACCTCAAACAACACCTGCAAACTGCATACCCCCCAGCACCCGGGCGTCAATCTCGCAGATAACTATTTGGCGTCTTATTAGAAGTTATAATTTCTATATCTTTTGGCTATCTGGGGAAGAAAGAAACAGCCAAACACGAGTACCCTCAAAGAACAACAGAGACTCAGCTGCTTTTCCCCCGTGTCGTCTTCCTCTCGCGATAAGTGCAGAGAAAAGTTGCCAGGGAACCGCGAAATGAGCTCGAAGGGTTTCTGCTAGTCCGGTTCGCCTTCAGGTGCACGGAGCCACCTGTACGGTTCATCCTTTCCTCATGGAGTCTATTCTCGTTGGGTAACAGCAGGGGACTACACTTTTCATCAGTAAGGAGGCCGCTTTCAGGCGTAAGGAGGTCTCCAATTCGATTCTCGTCAGAAAAGCTGGCACGTGCCTTGCCTGTTTCGTCCCTCCCTGCGGTGACAGCCTCAAATGCGCGGCCGGCCGCTCGGCGAAGCTGGTGGGCTGACATCCGAAGTCTGCTCCCCAAGTTGTTCAAAAGGGAGGCAACAAGGAGTGGGCAGTGTGCCATCTTGACTTCCCTTTGTAGACGCAAGTGTGAAAGTCTCGTGGCATGGGCAATCTGATCGAAAGCAGCGACACAAAGCACAAAGACGACAACACGTCTCTGCAGACCATGGTGTTTGCACCCCGTGTGACAGGAGAACGAGCAGTTCCGTCTCGAATGCAGACCAGTCACCCCATACACTTGCCCGATGCGCTCCAAGGTTCCGGAGGACCGGCAACCGAAGCGATCGATCAAGAGCTGCCTCACGCAAACCCTCCCGACCCCTCATCTGGCACTGTCGAGAGTCCGCACCCATTGGAATGGTCAAATTCTGGATTCTTTTCCGCAGGGCGCAGGCGCAAGGCAGGCCACTTGAAAAGCACATAAAGAATGCATCGTGGGCAGAATGCATTGACAGTCTAACAAATCCAAGACCAACCCGAGGTTTCCCAAACATGGCCCAAACGCTCCTTGTTTCTGGACGCAACTTGTTCTGGATGTATCGGGGCAAGTTACAAGAATCCCCAGGGCAGCTGGATATAAAAAAGGCCCAAAGGCCCAGTCTGCATCTAAGCTGCGTGAGCACATGGAGCTTCTCCACATCCAAGTAGCTGTCACCTCACACATTGCGCAAAGAAAAGCAAACATTGGCGTAAGTGTCTTCAGCCTACGTAAAGAAACCCGGAAAATATGGAATGAAATCCCAAACGCCCTCCTGCAACACTTCGTGCACTCTCTTTGGCCCAAGGAAAACGAGCCGTTGCAAGCTCGAGACGCCCCAATTTTTCAAGCCCCGGTCTAGTCTCGGCCGCAGCCTTTGTCCTCTTGCCGCCCTGGAACCAGGCTTTTGAGATACTTCGGAATTGTAAACGGATTTCGCGAAATGTCGCGCATTGAATGTTTCATGTGGAGGTGCCCGACTTGCAAGGCGCCATGAATTTGCACATCCAAAACCAAACGCTGCTTGCTTGCAGCGCTCTGTTCGCGGCGCAAATCGAGACCCGCCTGACACGGAGTGGCAGGACTTGAGAAAAAGCCTGGCGCAGCTTGGGCTACGACACTCGGGTCCGGCAAGTTGCACTGATCTGGTTGCTAGAAGGCGTTTCTCTTTCTTGGCTGTTGTTTTTTTTGGTTGCGAGGGGTGGGATAACACATCAAGGACTTGTCCACAACCTGCTGTTTGTTGCAAACAGCGCTTTTGAGTGACACTCGTTTATTGAGAAACTCCTCAGAATGACAGTTTTGGAACGGCATGTGTTAACTGTCTCATTGTGGCGGGCCTCAGCCACACAGCCGCACTGCTAAGCCACACTCTCGAGCATCCAAGCGACACTTCAGAGCAAATCACCCTCCACAAGACCCACATGCGCCATGGTCAAACTCAAAGATTCAGCTGAAGGTTCACGAGCAAGGCAACCCATTCCTCCCAGCACGCAGGCTAGACCCAACCACCCCGGGCCTATCGCATTGGGAGCTCAGTGTCGCCATGTCCGCCAAGATCTTTGAAACGATCTCCTTGTGGAGTGCAAGCTGCGCATCCGACCTACTTGGGCCATTTAAATGATTGCAACTCACCCGGACCACCTCAAGGCTTGAATCACAATGCCCTCCGTGCTGGCAATCGCTAGTGGCCAAGGCAAAAGGTTGCATTCGAGCAAATTTGCGAAACTCCAAGCAAGCAATTGCAGACTGGAATGCCTGCTAGAGCAGTTGCTATTTTTTTTGGCAGGACTTCTGCAGTTTCCGAGCGTTGACAACACTGCTACGCTGTAGGCCATGCAAATCACCTCTTGCGTGCCAAATGGTAAGCAAGAATGTGAGGAAACATCATCGCGTTCAAAACACAACGAGTTTCAAGGAAGTCGCACCTGGCAAGTCGTGCTCAGCGAAATCACATTTCTGGGCTTGGTATTTGTCGGATCACTTGACCTGGACCTTGCATTCAACCAACAGCAACCGGAACCAATGCAGCCCAGTCGCGGCCAACTCTGCGAAAGACTTCGCCTAACGGAGGAAACACCAAGTGGACGTTGCCACCATTCAGGGGGTCACTGGATTTCCCCTGACGTTGATCAATTTATTGGTGGTTTCCATTGAGACTGCCACTTTTGGAGGTTCCAAAAAGGGAGATCAAGGAATTCCTGTGATTTGGGTGCGTCTTTTTTAGCCCGGGAGAATCACTCAAGATGGTGAATATTCCTTTTGGTTCCATGGGAAAAAACAACAACAGAAGAAAGGCCTTCTAGTTGTTCCAAGTCTGTTTTCACCAATTGGTGCCCTGGAGCACGTAAGACTCATTTCGGCGGCCGCGCAGTTGCAAAAAGCACTGAAGGACGAGCTTGGAGGAGTTTCTTTTTGGTGGGAGCCACACAAAGAGAAGGCGGAAACGATCCTGGACCAAATGCCGCTTGATCCCCGCCTGCCACTCCTCCAAGGACGTGTCCTCCGACCAAATCGCCAGGGCCACCTTCTCATGGCCCCCGCAAACCCTAGACTCCGGTGCGGCGGACAGCGTGTGTAAGGACGGAGGCAGCTTGGCCCAAATAATGTTAACCCCGGATTAATAAACCCCTGGTTGATTAATAGGGGGGTGTCCCTTTTTAGAGGGAACACCCCCCTAATGGGACGGGTTTATTAGTTTTGGGTCAACATTACAAGGGCCAGCGAGAGTTGAGACATGTCAGGTGCTCCCTTGGCCCTCGAAACCAAAGCGACAAGAGGGGTCGTCACTTCCAACTCGTGCAGGTGCCATCACGCGCAAAAGGCGGCCTTTACGGTATCCCTTAAAGGAAAAGGGCCTTTGCTGGGCACATCCCTCTTCCGACGTTCAGGTCTTTGTACGCAAGTCGCGAGAGGATTCCGCCAGCGCCTCAGCTGGCTGGCCTCGCGCCGGTTTCCGGACCAAAACAGGGCCCGACTCAGGTGGACTCCGAACAAACCCGAAGAAGCTCCGATTGGAGGAAGAAGGGAAGATTTCTTGGGTTGTTCGTTGTATGACTGGTGGAACACCTTCGCTTACAAAAGCAAAGCTCCTCCCCTCCCCCCCAGTTTAAACGATACAGTCGCTGGATCCCCAAAAAGTTGATCACCCTGCTGGCTCTTTCTTTGAGACTGCTCCAACCAAGGGAAAAGGACATGGCCGAGCCTACGGGAAACAACATGAAAGGACAGAAAGAAGCGCCCGCCTTTCAGCATGCCCCAGCCTGCCTTAAAGCCTTTGGCATCAGTGCCGCCCCCTACTTTCGTGCCATCAAGTGAAACCTCTTTGAGGCCAGCCTTTGAGGATAGGCGAGACTGAGGCCCGCACCGTGCAAGTCGTCGGTCTGATCGCCTGGAAGAGTCGAAGCTCCAACTTCAACTTTGTACCCTCTGATGGAAGCTGACAGGAGGGTTTTAACGGAAGACTACTACTTCCTTTTCCGGGAAGGCCCAGAATTCCACTTCCCTGATTCTTGGGAGGGTATCTGAAAGACGGATTTGGCAAGGAAGTTGGAGCGTCCCACTATCCCGAGCCATCTCAGCGGCGCAACCCCACCCACGTTTCAAAGGCCCCAGTATGATCCGCCCGCCCAAGCGATGCAGGCGGGTCCTTTTACCGCCAACACCGGGGATGTCCGCCCACCTCGACGCGCACACCACTTGCTTTAGGCCCAGATGCGTGCCGCTCCAATTCGGGGAATCGAATCCGAGGACAACAGCTGGCTTCCTCCCGGTTTTCCCCTTCAAACAACCCACACAGGCCGCCCTCACAAAACCAAACCCAAGAAAACAAACAAACACCGAAACACCCTCAGCTTCCAGCTCAAAACTCACCACGGGCTTGCCCCTCAAAACAGAGAAAACGCCCAGTGCCTGGCGGCTGTCGAAGCCCTTCGGCCAAGATGCTCTCCGGGTCCGGCGCAGTGAGGCCGGAGCCCTGCCCCTTGGGAAAAACCCAGGCGATCGATCACCTTCTCGGAACCAAATGGAAGAAACCAACCCAAAGGGGTCCCAAAGGTCCGGTTTTGAGGCCTTAGCCAAACATCCCATGGCACTTCTTCTTTTTTTTGGCGAGTTTAAGGATTTTCTACAGTGAGATAATTGTGCCCCTGCACTGGCACTGGGGTCTGTTGCTTTCTCCGAGGTGCCTCACTCGCCACCTCCTCACCCACCACTCCTCGGGCGTGTCTGACGAATTGCACAGCAATTTCTGGTGGAGCAAGGGAGCCCTTCTTCGGATTAACCAGTTTTAGCGCACCAAGCAGCGAGGAGAAAACCTATTTCCCCTGCACCACTCTCTTGGCCAGCAGGGCCGGCCAAACCAGCCAACCGCCAGGCCGGCAAGAACTATGTAGGCAGAACTTCTATTGGGGAAGCCTTTGGTGGACATATCCACCCACTTTTGAACACCAGTTTCATTGAACACGTGGGACACCCCGCGCCCCGGGCTGTGGGCCTCTGACATCAGAATCTCTCAGTTGCCCAGTTACCCAGCAAAAGGTGATCAGCTGTTGGGACGCAAATTAGAACCAAAGGAAAAGCTAAAGGTCAGCGTGGCCATCCAATCAACCAGAAATCCGGAACAACCTGATGACAGGGTCATACCATGTCAAACATTGCCCTGCAAGAGGCGCACGTGAAAACCGGAACAGCCCGCTTGCATGTGGCTGCCCAGTCATTTGAAAACATACTAAAACCTCTTCTCCCCTTCCGTGCTCCTATCCTTCGATCGGAAACACAACTCCTTCTACAACAGCCAGGCGCTGCACAACCGTCTCAGCCAAGATTCTCTCTGGGTCCGGCTTTGCAGGCCCATTCTCCGACTCCGGTGCCTCGACCAAATCGTGGGCGCCCTGGCAGCGAGGCCACCAATTCAGCTTGAAGGTTGGAGGGATAAACCCGTCGCAATGGGAGTGGCTTTAAGTGCAGAGGGCGGGCAAGTGACCGTGCAACCGAAGCGTTCACTGCCGAGCTCCCACCCCATCGGCCTCGATGTCAACAGCCCGCTGCGTGCCTGCAATCTGAACACTGCTACCGGCCTTTTCCCCCCGGTGATTTCGGTGCGTCAAGAGTTTAACATACAGGCGAACGGCAACTTTTGCGCGCCGTTCGTTCTCTTGGGAATCTTGGGGGCAACCTTTTTGATAGATTCCTCACTTGCCCAGGGACGACTTGAACGGAGCCACCGGATATTACTTTGAACATCAAATGTTGTATATGCAGTTGAGGCACGTGCTCTTGCGCTGTCGGAATCTGGCTCGTGCTCAGCTCGGCCCTCACCTCACTGCCACTTCGACACTCGAAAGCGCTGCATCATCCTACGAGTTGCGTCAACGCCTTCGCAACTTCAACAAGTCTTGCAAGGTAGCATCAGCTTCTGCTGTTGACGTACGCTCCAGATCTGAGAATGCAAACTCCAAAGTGAAGAGCTTGAGCTTGAAAGGCCCCAGCCCGACCTGACACAAAGGCATTTCCGTGTCTCCAGCCGAGCTTCTCTCTGGGTCCGGCTTTGCAGGCCCATTCTCCGGCTCCGATGCCGCGACCAAATCGTGGGAGCCCTGGCAGCGAGGCTGCCAATTCAGCTTAAAGGTTGGAGCGATCACCCGTCGCCATGGGGGTGCCTTGAAGTGCAGAGGGCGGGCAAGTGACCGTGTGTCAAGTTTCTTCAAAGCTTCAAAGTGCAACACAAGCGCGTTTATCTTTATACTATTAACTTCTTACCATCTCCTTTCTCTTAACTAATCTCAACAAAGGAAAAGGAGATGATGGTAAACAATAAAAACCATATAAAAGCAAACAACATAATACTTATTCCTTACCAATCTTCACCAATATAGTATTGTATTTGTTATTCCTCCGAGCTCCCACCCCATCGGCCTCGATGTCAACAGCCCGCTGCGTGCCTGCAAGTTCAACACTGCTACCGGCTACCGGCCTTTTCCCCCCGGTGATTTCGGTGCGTCAAGAGTTTAACATACATGCGAACGGCAACTTTTGCGCGCCGTTCGTTCTCTTGGGAATGTTGGGGGCACTCACTTGCCAAGGGACGACTTGATCGGAGGCACCGGATATTACTTTGAACATCAAATGTTGTATATGCAGTCGAGGCACGTGCTCTTGCGCTGTCGGAATCTGGCTCGTGCTCAGCTCGGCCCTCACCTCACTGCCACTTCGACACTCGAAAGCGCTGCATCATCCTACGAGTTGCGTCAACGCCTTCGCAACTTCAACAAGTCTTGCAAGGTAGCATCAGCTTCTGCTGTTGACGTACGCTCCAGATCTGAGAATGCAAACTCCAAAGTGAAGAGCTTGAGCTTGAAAGGCCCCAGCCCGACCTGACACAAAGGCATTTCCGTGTCTCCAGCCGAGCTTCTCTCTGGGTCCGGCTTTGCAGGCCCATTCTCCGGCTCCGATGCCGCGACCAAATCGTGGGAGCCCTGGCAGCTTGTGAAGCTAAGCAGCCGATAATTGACGCCGAAAGGCTTCGTGCCTGAATGGGGTAGAAAGAAACAGCAGGGGTATCTTACTTACATGGGCTAGGTGTATCTGCTTTTGACACTTTCCAGCCATCTTGAGGGGTCCAACCTTGCGAAAGACTCACCACGGGCTCAGGTGCAACTTCATAGTTCAAGTGACTACAGCCTGAAACGGAAGTCAGGAAGTCAGGCTGGCTCTGAATTATTCCTATTTGCTGGCCCCTAAGCTGGCTGGTTTGGATTGGCTCACAAAACGCGGCAGTCATGCATTGTGAGTGCTCAGATTCAGTCAACACTTACGCTGTAATGCAATTGTGTTGACCCCGGAAGGTAGAACCCCGCAAACTAGGGGCGGGGGAAGCCCCTTCCAAAAGCGGTCCGGACTCTAAAAAAAAAGAAGCTCGCCCCGGTCCTCATCTACTAAGGGTTCTACTTAGATCCGGCGTTGACACAAACTCGGACTGGGGCAAGGAGTACATTTTGCGTACGCCTCCAGCTGAGTGTCCTGAAGTTCGGGGGCTTCCGGCGGGCCTCGGCCAGGCACTGCGCTGATGGAACCCTTATAAAGATGGGGGTTGCTACGCTTCATCGGGGGGTTTTTGAACAAGGGAGGGGGGTCAAACAAATGTTGGGGGGGGGGGTGGTCAAGAAAAGGGGAGCCCGAACCCGTCAAGATATTCCCTTCAAGCCGTTCGGCACTAAGCTATGGGGCATGTAGATTGGGACCCGTCATGGCAGGTGGTTTCCCTTGAGCTACGAGCCAGCAGGTTCATCCACTCAGAGATCTCGGAAGAGTGACAAGGCCAAGAACAAGGGCTCCGGACATCATGTGCTATATTGGCAACTCACCTAAGCAAGGCTAACTGGCCGAACCGATCCCACCCAGCGAATATTTATGTGGCCAGGCCTATGCCTAACCTGGCCAGCGATTGCCAAGGGCATGGGGCCGTATTTCAACGTTGCTCAAAGTCGGTGCCCAGGTCCATGCAAAGGGCGGTATCTTGCGAGCTTATGCCAAATTCAGGGGGCATTCTATGAGGAAACCCAAACTCATGTATTTTGCAACTCAAGTTTGCAACCGAACCCGACGCCTTGAGAAAGGTTTGGTGCTTTCATGGTCCAGGGCTTGGTCCAATTCTTTTTCTTCAACATCTAGTCCCCATCTGCGAGGCGAGGATCGGTGCCGGTTTCCCCCCATTCCCCCCCCCTTTCCCAACCGATTTGCCTGGCGCTGCCTGGAAGCGTTTGCCTCGGATGGAAGTTCCCACACCCGGACCGAGCGAGCGGAAGGGGCGGTGGGGATGACTGAACATGGGCAAGGCAAAGAGGATACGCAAACAACAAGACGGGGAGCCTCTTCAGCAACCTGCCCCGTGCAAAGCAATTGGGTGGACTTGTGAGGAAGTGCTTCGCAAACAGCATTAAAGAGCGAAGTCGCATAACAAATGTCACCTATGGTCGAATCCGAGGTTGGTGAAATATAGAAAGTGCAGTTTCGTGTCACAGAAACGCGCGAATCGAGCAAAGCGAATCGACTCCCCCCCGTTCACTGGAAGCATTCCGGAGTGCCTTGATCTCACCAGCCGCACCAGGCGCAAACCCTTCAAGCCAACGCTCACAGTGGAAACTTTCCAGTCCCATACGTTAACTTCACCATAATTTGGACCATGGCCTTCATATGGGCCCAGAATGCACAGGCTTCAACATTCCTTTAGCATCACCATACCAAAAGGAAGACTCGCTGTTTGGCCCATGGTCCCAGGAGCTCATGTTCTTGAAATCCCCAGCCCCGGAACCCTTCCAGACACCTCCCTGAAAGCTGCCAACTATTCACCCCTTGTCGCCGATGTCTGAGCCCATCGTCCCCCGACAGCTTGCAGGGGGAAAACATCGTTCCTGCCACGGACCATGTCGCCACAAAAATCGGCCGAGTCGACTCCCTGAAGCTCCCCCAATTGGCCTCATGGCACCAAGTTTTCCAAGGTCCTGGGAGCTGCCATATGGCCATGGGTCAAAATCCAAATCGTACCCCCAGTGAACATCCGATTCAATCCCCACTAAAATAGGAAGCCTAATATGGGTGGTGAAATCACCTATCCCAACCAAAATGGGATCCCACAACGGTTTTGACCACCACAGCCGTCTTAGTTCCGGGACCGTCGAGTCTTTTGTCTCGAGCGCCTGTGGGTCTCAGCAGCTGCGGCAGCTGGGCCACCGTGAGCTGCGGCGGCAGCGGCAGCGGGGGCGGGGGCCGCTGCCGGTGGGCGTTGGCCGCGCAGTCCGCCGCATGGGCCATGGCATCGGCTTCCGCGCCTCCGCCTCCGCTTCCGCTTGCTCGCGAGCGAGCCAGGCCGAAGGCTTCGAAGCTGGGATGGGGCGGATGGATCTGGGAGCTTTGGCGTGTCCAAAAGCTGAATGAAGGGTTGGATGCCCAAGGAAAGGAGCTTTCTCGTGGCTTTTGCTCTTTTTCCCCCCGGATCGGTGAGCTCGGTATAAAGTCGGGCAGATGGGTGCGGACCCAAAAAGGGCGGCCCAAAGGAATGTGGCCAACCTTCAGCCTCAAAACGTCAATTAACTCTCACCTCCAACCAACGGTGAACTTGGTGAACTTGAATTTGACTATTTTCTATCATCATCTTAGATACCGAAGATACCGGCAACGTCTCAAGTTGCTTTGTCGTTTGGTTCCACAAGAGTCAAACCATTGCTGCTGTTTTCTGTTTATTGCGTCAAGGTCGTGGTCTGGAAAGGGCTCCGCCAGGAAGGCGCTTGCTCGGTTGGGAAAACGACCTTGTGAAGCTCTCCCGGTTCCTGGAGCATCGATGGCCAGCTTCGGGCCGCGCATTTCCCCAGGTCCCAAACGTCGGCTGCCCTCCCATTGTTCTGATTTCATCCTTTGGGCCAAAACCAAATTGTTCTGATTTCGATCTTTGGGCCAGACTGGAGCCACGGCGCTCAACTCGATCCGCATGCGGGCACGATCCGAATGTGGGCCCCTGGGCTGTGCAAAGGCCGGGAACTCACCAACCGAAGCGCTGCCTTAATGAGCACTACACTCGCCAAGTGTCGCGCTTCGGTATGCCACAAACCCGTGCCAACAACCCTGAAGGATCCGAAACTTTGGCCACCTTTCCCTGTTGAAACTTCAAATCTGTTTGCATATTGGTGGCCACGAGTCCCTATTCCCCCCCCCCCCCCCCGCTTTTTCGTCCATCAACGTGTCCATTTCCACTTACGAAAGCACACCCAGCTTGGGTGCTTCGCATCTTCTTTTTCGCTGCAAGCACGCTTCGAGGCAACGTGTCCCCGGGAGTCAACTGGTTGCTCCCCAAGGCGAAAGTTCACAGGAGTGCTCCTCCCATCTGATCCGGAGAAATCCGGCCACGTACATCTCAGTTGCCCAAACGACCCGGAATTTACATCACCCTTTAGAAAAAAATTGGCGAGATATGGAGCAAGCAAGGGGGAAACCACCTCAAAAGGTCTGCTCTAGGCAACTGAGACATGTGAATCCAACGTGGCCGGGCCGTCCAACTTTGGAACAAGCGTCCCAGCGAGAAGATTTGTCTGGAAGCGACATGCAACGACGAGGCCGCGGCAACCCCAGCACCAAGCAAATTAAAAAGTATTCTTGCAATCTAGTGCAGGGCTCCTTTAGAGACACATGTGCTGTGAGTCCCCATGTCAGTGTGTGTTTAAGGCTAAACATTATTTTGCCAAGGGTCAACTGCGGACAAGGCACTGTGCTGCATTCAGTGCACTGCCGTACTGCACTGCAGCACTGCCCTATGTCCCCCTATGCAGCCTCTCCCAGATCTAACTCTACCTTCTCCGTCAGTCTGCCAGAGACGCCCCGAGTGATTCGGTTGGTCCGTAGCATCTTGCCCTGGTAGCCTGCAGCAATCCGACCGTGTGGCCCCTCTGTCCTCTTTCCAACAAGCATGGAAGTGGATCAGGGGGCTTCTCAAAAAGGATAGTAGTCTTCCAAAACTCTCCGGAGCCCAGTGGTTTGGTGGTTTCGGACGGGTTTCCCTCGTGTGTTGGTTATGATTCTTGGTTTTCTAACAACGCTTCAGCTTACACGCGCTCCCTGCTCACCAATGGGGAGTAATGCAATGAAATGGATCGTGGGGACCTTCCTGGGTGTGTCTTTTAGGGACCCCAACATTTTTTCCCCCCTTGGTTTCACTTTAAACATGAGAGAACCACGGTACCAACTCAAACACAACACGCCCTCCTGTTGAAGTGAGCCTGGCCCCGAGGAGCCATGGACCGACTTCCACGCAGCCCATGGTTCTTTGGCCCCACATGCATGTACTGGCGCGCGCCTCTGCCCTGTTTGCGCGAGCGTGCGCGTGCGTGTGTACTGGTGTGTGTCTAAAGTTTCGGGGGGCCTGTTGAGCCGAGTTCGCTGCAAAACTGACATTCATCGCCCCCTGCAACTTGTTCTCTCTGGATCACCTTCACTATTCAGGGGTCACCATTCAAGTCATTGGAGTCGTTGCAGCTTTCTCTTGGCCAGCAGCAACCCCCCCTTCAAGCTGAGCTTTCCAAGTTGCTGAGCTGGTCCCCCCACCAGTCGATGAACTCCACTTGTTGCCGTTCTGGAGCGTCACGCATCGCTTCCAGCTCCTGGCTAGCAATAACCTCCTCATGGAAGCCCCAAACAACGAGAAACCTGTGACTTTAACGGGTACCGCCTCTCCCAAAGAAAAGGAAAACCGGGCAAAACTGAAACAAATTTGAGAAACAAAGGTGTCACAAGGTTTGGCCAGCTGAGTCGCTCCCCCGGATAGACACTAGGGGAGGCGGCGTCATGGGGGACCCATGGGCACGTGCTCTCTCCATAGCAACCACTCGTCCTCTGGGGTCTTCTTTTGGTGCCCGTGTCCAGGAACGAGGTGCCCAAGAACCTGACCAGCTTTTCAACTGATAGATTCCCTTCAAAATCAACAAGGGAAAATCAAATCAGATCTTCATTTCAGCCAAATCACTCAAGAGTGAACGTCTTCTTAAATGGAACACCCCCGACTTATCCGCCAGGGAGGCTTGTTCATCCTGGGTTCCAATAGCCGAGCATACCTGCTGTGCTGGGCCCACAGCACTGGGTGAAGTGAGGGAGAATCCGGATACGAGAAAGGTCTGGACTTCAGAATTCCTTACGAGTATGCTGCTGGCGTTTCTTAGACTTTCCTCCAGGAACTACAATCTTCACATGTTCAGCTACAGGGTCGTAGGCATCGGCATCTGACAAACGGCAACTCATCAAACGCTGGCTGCTCAACCCTGTCTTGAAACAATCTGCTCAACACAAGGGGCAGCTGGCTACGTTGGCTATGAATCAACCGGGGGATTTAGTCTTGGGTTCTCAGTAGCCGGTCACTGAAGAGAAACAGAACCATATTTACTCTTTCGCTACTGAAGTTCTACTTCCCATGAGGAGAAACGTGACCAGTCTGTGCTCCCATGATGCATTTGACTGTGTTTTTGGAGGGTACCCTTGTCTTGGCTTAAATCGAGGCCAAAAGGACAACGGAAGCCATTTTGCGGGGTCCGCTTCGGATTCTCACGTCAAAAGGCGCTGCGTCATCAAGAAGCAGGTGGGGTATGACACAGCCAACTTGTGATACCAAGCCGGGCCATCACAGTCTTCTGTGTCACTAGCGGGGCTTCCTTGGTTTATGGAATGCCCAAGGAGGGTAGGTACAAGGGGGTGGGTAGTGGAGAGCCCTAGGGTTAGGGTTCTTTAGGGACCCCCTCCCCCACCGACTTCTTTGTCACACAAGGGGCTTCCTTCCGGCTTCCTTCCCGGCGGTTTGGCGATGGTTTTAAGGGTGTGGTTTCCCATTTGCCCACCAATCCAAACCACTAATTTAGGGCCACCTGATCGTTGGTATCACAGAAACTCGCAACATAAATGTTGACCCCGTATCCAAGTAGAATCCGTCCTATTAACAGGAGGTCTTGCCCTCCGTGATGAACCCCAAACCAGAGACAAACCCAGTTGAATAAACTGGGGTTTACTAATCCGGGTTGTCCATGTAAACCCATATGCACATCATGAACATCTTAACGAGCTTTCCAGCACCTGCCTCAATAGTTTGCATGGTCCGAGGCTGGGAGATTTCCAAGTAGTTGATCACTGTGTACGGCAAGGATCGCGCACGAAGCATTTGATTCTCCTCAGTCTCCGGCGCTTCTGTGTGATCGGCCCCAAAAAAAAGAGAAGACTAAAATGGTTCAAGCGCAGCCGGTCACTCAAGTTCGAAGCGGACCTCAGGGAGTGAGGTACCTTTTGGGTTTGAGAAGGAAGCGAGGTGAACGCCTCATGCGGCGAAACGCCTGGTGCCAACATGTTGAGAACTGGAGGGCCTGCGCAACGAAACTAATTACCCTGTCCATTCTGCAATACCGACCATTTATCACTGTAAAGGGTCTTACCCAAACGTATCGCCCAAAGTGGCAACCTAGAATCGCAACAAACAGCAACTCCTGCAAATTGACATGGGCACAACAAAAACAGTCGGTAAGAAAATCCACTAGGGGCATGTTGCACAGGCCAACGCCAATCAATGCCTATAGGAGACCCTGCTTGTTTTCGGACCTCCGTTTTACCTTTTGGTTTCAGCCCACACACATGATGATCGAAACCTCAGTTCCCCAAGTTGGCCAAGGGACCCAGAAATACAAGGTGAACCTAAAAGTGAATTCATATCCGAAAACCCAAAGGTCAAAAGGTCGGTGCGCTTTGGGCAAGTGAGAAACCAATGGCCCCCCCCCCCCCGCCCCCACTCAGCTCCAAAGCGCCAAACCGTCAATGATCTTATCGAGCTTTGCCAGCTCCTCCCTGCATCCAGCTGAGCCATCTGCCAGGTGCCGCCGCGTGTCCATGAGTCTTTCCAGGCGCTCGATCAAGTCCTCGCCGTTCAGAGTGGAGCCCGCAGGATATGCAACCAACTCAGAAGCTTTTGTGATGGCTATAAGCGAGCTGCCCCGAGAAAATTCAAGCACGCGCGCGAGCGCGCGTGCGTGCGCCTTTTAGTGGCATGAACTGGTTCTGTTCAAACCTGCTCCTATCTCGCGAGCAGGGCTTGCGGAAAATCAGCAAAAGGCCAGCACATGCCAGAACCTCCTTCTGGCTTCCCAACAATGTTCGCCCTATTTACGGGGTTGTCTCAAAACACGCGGAACTCCCAAAGCGGGGGGGGGGTTCCTGTTTGTTTCCCTCTCTCACTCCTGATTTGATTGGCCAACACACGCCGAAACTTTCTCACCAAAATGGTGACTAAAGGCCACGAACTCAGGGAGTGAGCTTTACACCCCCCCCCGCGTTTTCAGCATCTCTACTCTTGGTATGGTAGCAAAAAACTTTGTTTTTTGCAGACCCCCAGTAAAAATGAACAGAACCCAAAAACTAAAAAACTAAAAAGCATGCCAAGAACAGTGAAGTCAGGGTAGCAGCAAATAAGTCGATGGCCGTCCTGGGGTGCCAAGTTCTCCCTCAGCACCAAGAAGATCTCGCGGGAAGCCCAGGGCACGCGCTGGGGGAAGGATTCCTCTGGACAAATCCTGATGCAAATGTGCGTCACGCGAAACTCAAATTGCGAAAGCTTCAGCCCCTGTACTCTGAAACAAAAAGAGAGTAAATAAAATGAACAGAGAAATCTGCATCTATAGGCATACATATCAGATTTGTTCAAGGCCGTGCTCCAATATATTTCAACCGATGACCGATGTGGTCAAGACGCAGCGGTAATCCATGCTTAGCCAAGTTGCTCGTAAGTGAACGTCTCCATGTTCTTCTTGAGGCACACATGCTCACAGTTTCCCAGATTCCAAACAGTTCCGAAGGTCTCCACCGACCATTGGAACAGGCACATGAGCATAAGCCTGATGGTCAGGCCGTGGGTCACTATGAGGCACATATCGTATTTCGATTTGGCACGGGTAAGTATTCCGATGCCTCCGTCATCCCCAATGGGGCCAAAGAGCTTGTCGAAGAACTGTGTCACCCGGTCAAAAACATCCGCAGAGCTCTCGGCATTTGGCCGCCTGCGCTTGCGCGAGTCGCAAACATGCTGATCATGCTGATGATGTTTGGCTGGCGCCCAACATAAGTCTCCACGCTCAGGGACAAACCAATGCACGCATCATTTTGTGTGAACACCAATGCTCTGTCAATCGTTTCCTCTCTGGTTTCTCATTTGCCGGGAGGTAGAACACTCAAAGCAACTTTGGATGCTCTGGTCATGAGCCATGCCAACGGTCGTAGTGACACTCTCAGCAAAAAAATCAGAGTACAGTTCAGTAGCACCCTCAAAACATGGATTGCCCTTGAGTCAACCGCTGAAACTCCTGGCCTGTAGTAGAAGCGCCCAACTCTGCCCTCCTCTGCTCTGACCTTCGCTTCGGCGAGAAAAGGAGCTGACAGCTGATAGAGCCCTTGACGCCTCTGAGGGGATCTGGTCATACCACAAAGGCAGGGACCCTCGCGCAAATAGAAGAGAGGGCCATCAAGGAACCCCCCTAAGAAAGTGGCAAAGCATGTATAGGGATGGGAATCTTCCATTTCGGCGCCAATCGTTTCCCACAACCATGCATACCCTGTGGTCAGCAAGAGTAATGAACACTTGGCGCGAGCATGAAGAGGCCGACCGGAAGCATGCTGAAGAAATCAGGGCATTGGGCTGCACCGACTCCGTTTTGGCCACAGGTAACTGTCCCCAGTTCACGCGCCTTCTGCGTAAGCCCGGGGTCTTGGAAGTTGCCAAACTCCTGCTCCCGGATCTGTGGGTCCACGTGCACTTTGGAGACCAAGGACTGGCGAAGCAAATCTGATCCAAAGAGAACTTACCTACCGCATCAGGATTCACACGTCCACTTTTCCATTTGCTCTTGTAGTCTTCGGGGATGGGGTGTGGCGCGTTTGGAGCAAGTGGAAGACCAAAAGCTCAAGCGAACAGTTTACAATGGACGGTCTTGACATAACGCTGTCGGAGAGGCTTCAACAATCTAAGGGTTTTTGTATTACCCTGGGAATACACCCGCTGGGTATTGACCTTTAGGCACATTTCCGGATAAAACCGTGTTATTTTGCACCATCCTGGGTCATTTCCCAAGGGTGTAATCCCAGGGTGGAACACAACAACCAGAAAGAAACAAGTTGTTCCGGGGCTGCTAGGAAGGGCCTTCAGGCTGTTGAGGGCACCGGCGCATTTTGATAGGTGCTGAAGCCATGTGAGTACATAGCTGCCAATTGCAGAGGAGCAATTAGCACTGTGCTTTGAAGCACTGACCAAGGTGTTGCTGCCCTACTTTGTCTGACAGCTTCTTTTTTGTTGCGGATATTCTTTTTTGGAGTGGTTTTCCCGGGAGGCCGCAGGGAACCCCACCAAAACGTGGGGCCCCGGTTTGAGACGAAGCCATCAATCGTTGCTGCTTCTTGCCGTGCATCCTGTGGGCAGAAGCAGTGGGTGTGAAAATGCATAAAACAAGAACTGAACTCAAAAGAAACCGACATTGGATGGATATGTGACATATACGAGTTCATGTTTGTGAAGACCCTCCGGCCAGAGCACAAGGCCAGTTTGTTGGCTATGCCTTACCTCAACAGCCTTCGTGGCCAAAGGATTGCTCTGGGGTGAGAAGCGCCGTGACATCCATTGCTCTTGAGCACATGGTTTGCACAAAGGCGAGGCGCACGGAATGCACAAAGTTCGCAGCTGTGAACAGAGATCGGGGTGGCTCAGTTGCCCAGTTTGGACCCGAAAATAAAAGATGACCAGCTTTTGCAACCTTGGCTAAACATGGACGCCAAATTGGGAAGACTAACAGGCATAGGTGTCCTTTTAGGGTAAATAGATGGCCCTGGTAGATGCTTAAACCACCAGGTAAACCAGGAATCGCCCTCTATTCTTGCACCAAACCCACCAAAAGAACACCTATGCTAACAGGATTCGATATGAACATTCTTGGAGTGGTTTTTTCCAACGGAGATGGCTCAGAAGCCGCGGCCGTCGCCTGGTCAAAGCCACCGCTGTACAACGCCAAGAGCGTCTGCGTGGTCCTGGCCGAGCCGCTTTAAGGCAGATCGACTCCGAAGGCTTGAGGCGTGCAGCGTGGCACAGTGAGTTGGTGTTTTGTTTTGGCGATGGTACCGGCGTGTGACACGTCAGCCTTCGCCTGATTTGATACACTGCCACACGTGGAACCTGACACGGGCCCAAGACCATTGTCCCTGATGGCGACGCCCTGCCAGGTTTCATGTTTGCTGGGAGGGTTGGTTCTTTCCCAGTCCCAGGCCCCCCGGTGAAACACCGGGACACAGCCTTGGAGAAGCACCTTCCCGTTGCGGGGGAAAAATGGGGCTGTTGCGGTAGTACCGAAAGGGGCCAATGACTACTGTATCACAAGGGGAATGCAGATATATTTTCCACCACGTTCCCAGCATTCGAGCCATTTTTCGCCAGCTGGAGGGGAAGGTGGGCACTTTGTATTGTTGTCGGTCTTCTGTTTTCGGACACGTAGCCACCATACTAAGTGTGTTGACAATGTCAATAATTTTCCTGGGCATGGGCTCAAGACATTGGGCTGATTGGAGCTGTTCAGCGATGGTAGGAAAACCAGATCCCCTGCTAAAAGTGACTAGCTTTCAGTGGGTTAAATGGAAACTACCACGAAACACTAAAAAGCTAAAAAACTAAAAAGCCAAGGAACCGGATGGCTGGGAGCCACCAAGAAAAGAGAACCCTGAGGTTGGCCAGTGACTCGCCAAAGGACACAAGTTTAGAATCCAGGGAGCAGCCGAGCCACGAAGAGTCTGCCCGTCAAGCAACCAAATTGGAAAGCGCTCATTTGCGCTGGTCGACAAACGCGGGGAACCGGCTTCCGGGGTCCAACTCACCTGGGTCCAAAGATTGGGAAAACCTGGAGAGGTGGTATCTACAGCAGGTGGTGAGCTGCAACAAGTAAATTTGCACCCATGTGAGAGGGGCACCTCCAAAAGACTTGAGTTCCAGCCCGAGTTGGACACCCCTGCGATCCTGGCAAGGCTTGCTCTTTGAACCGCAAATTGTATCAAGAAGGCAGGGGCCTCCGCTGAGAAAGCAATACCCTCCCCCAGACTAACATGGAAGCTCCCAGTACCCCATTGCAAGACTTGGTTCCATTTACAGAGGCCAATTGGGGGAGCTTCCACGTTCGTTGAGGGAGTGTGGAGGTTTGTTGGACCCCTCGAAAGGTTCACTGAGCCACGAATCGGCACGAAGTGGCCGCCGTCTCCTTTCGAAGGGCGAGATGCACACGATGACGTTGGCATCCGGCGGGGTGATCTGGGCCAACCGCTGGCCGGCGACTTTGGCCTGCGCGCTTTTGCCGATCAGCTGGTGCTGGCTTCAGATCGCCCTGCCAAGATGGCCAGACCCAAGGAGACTTCTTAAAAGGTAGTTTCAGGTGTATTTCTGACCCTCAAGCCTTTAAGTACTTGTAACAATATCAGAAGGACTGAAACCGGATCGAAGCAGTGAGCACGGCTCAAAGCGCTGGCAGGACGCCGGGTCCGAAGCCTGAGGAACCTGATGTGACAGAACCTGTCCACTAGTGATACGCACGCCCCCCCCCCCCCCCCGAGAACCCTCTAGCAATCGTGAATAAATCAATATGTGCATAAACATTATATATATATATGTTTGCTTTATAATAAATCATAGATTGCATGTAGTAGAGACATACCCAGGTATGTATATAGAGGTGTTTAACTATATATGCAGGCATGACTATACATCTATATATTTGCCCATCTTGTATGTGATATATGCTTTGTGAGCTGCCAGTGCACGTGCCCCTAGACGCCAGCAGCCTGGCTGATGCCTTCCTTGGTGAGCTCTATCCGGCTGTCCCCTTTGAAGGTGTAGAGCATGTGGTCCACATTGCCCTCGCTCTGCCCATGGCGCAGCAGCACAAGCCTCGGAATTCTGCAACTTCTTCGGGGCCATAGGTGTCCTTTTCTATGGATGGACAAAATCCTGCACCACCTAAAGAACCCTGGAAGGATGATTCCCCTGTAAATACGAACAAACAATGGTTTCCCATGATTTCAATTTGGTGCAGGATCTCGTTCGGTTGGCAATAGATGGCCCTGGTAGTTGATTGAACCAGGTAAACCAGGAATCACCCTCTATTTTTCAAATACAAACAACCAAACAGGACACCTATGTTTGGGGCCCTTTACAGCCCCCCCCCCATTTTGGCACGTACCCATGGCTCACAATGTCTTGAATTAGCTTGTCAAACCTGAGGGCCTGTCGGATGACATGTCTCTTGCCGGAGCGAAAGGCACCTGATGGCTGCTCGACCTTGAGCGTCTCTTCGCATCTTCAGGTCAATGACTATTTAGAATGGGGCCGGGGACTGTAGAAACATACTTAGTGATTGGAGGGGTAAACTGTCCTATGTTCGTGGGCCAGAGGGTAGCAATTCTTTAGCCCTATACCCTCCTGCAAAGTAGCATAAAACCCAAACAAGACCCATTTCCTGCTGCACATTTTGTTGGTTTTGGGATTGGCTTTTGCTTTTTCGCTTGGACTCCTTCTCTGCAGACCTGGACACTCAGGCTGTTTGTTGAGGAACCCCCGCTTTTGGCCCCGCTTTTGGGGAACCCCCCGTTGAACTTCCGTAGGGTGGTTCATGTCCCATCTCCGGCCAGCGGCTTCTCCGGAAGCTTCTTCCAAGCCTCAGGCCCCAAGTCGCTGGGAGGCTCCCGTGGGGATCCAAAAACGGGTCGCCGAAAAGGTGGCCAACACCCGGAGGCGTTCATTGGTCGAGTGTTCTTTTTGGGCCAGTTGCCGCGGCTTCTTTTCCAAACGGATGTTGAGGGGCGTGATGTCATGCTTTACGAGCTGGCAACTATCGGATTTGGTGGATGTGCGCGGGCATGGTGCTGGCCAAGGGCAGGAACTTAACTTGCTGCCCGGCAAAAACAACCAAGAATTGGTACTCGGCCGGTTTGCCCTCGCAAACGAGGCTCCGGTGAGCAACTCCCAAGTTCCGTCTGGATTTTTCTTGGCCACATCTTCGAAGTGGGAAGTTCCAAAATGGGGGCGGGGGATCCTGCGGATTGCTATGACTGGTGAACCCCGTTGAAAGGGGTCCAGCTTTGGGACGCCTTCCTTGTCGACTGGCCTCACCGCCACTGACAAAAATCTGATCCAGTTGCCCAGTTTGGGCACAGCAAAAAAAAACACGCAGCCCCCCAACCACTGACTGCCTGCGCTCAATTTTCAAGCTCCGCGCGTTGCCGCAAGGACCCACCATGAAGGACACTGACACTGGGGGGGGGGGCGGATGGCGCTTTCAGGGGTTCAAGCCTTCTTAGAGGCTGCGCAGTTGCGGAGGCCGGTGTCTGAGGTCCTCAAGGCCTGTGTGTGCCCAAGTGCCAGGTACCCAAAACATCCTGGAGACCCTGCATGAATCCCTCACGTTTGAGCGACCCTTGCTGCCTTTTCATTTTGCTCAACTCCCCACATCCGCTTCCGCGGATTGGGTTCGGAGCCCGGTGCCCGGTGGTTTCGGAGTGTAGCGCAACCAAAGCCAGGGCCCTTACTCCAAATCCAAACTAAGGCTTACATGAACGGACGTTGTGGAACATATCCCTTGCGGTCTCAGCTTTAAAAGGTATTCTCTTGGCATCACGGACCCAAACAGCTTTCTTTTCGCAGAACAAAAACATGTGCGGGTTGATCAATATCCCAGCCCCAAAATGACCAAACCGCCAAAACTGTTCATTTGTTCAACCGCCCTCCCCGCACTTCCCTTCCCCTTGCAGCCAGCGTGCAAGCAGCCTCGATCGCGCCTCCAATGCCTCCAAAGCCTGCACGTGGCTGATTCATGGGCGTCGTCCATCTCCCCCATTGCCACGTAAGGAAGCTAGCAGGAAAATCACATGCTTGTTTGGATCCCCCATGAGATGTGGATGGACAAAACCCTGCGGAGGAAACACACTTTGCTCGAAAAGTGAGGGAAGCAGTGAGATGCCCCACAATGCAGCAAGTCTATGGAATCGCTCGTAGCCTGAGCACTCATGCATACTCGTTAAAATGTTGGAACTAAGAGATGGCCCAAGTGAACTTACTTGCTGGTTCTCAGCAGGGAATGAGGGAATGCCCGCTACAAACCACCTGCTGTGGTTCGGTTCCTTTATGAGGCACCCTCACAAATGCACAGCCATCCTTGCATGTACTTTTTCGCCCTGGAAACAAGGAGGGACATATTTTCAGTGCTGAAATCCATTCCCGTTAAAACCAACAAGCGAACATCAACATCACATTCATTTCAGATTTCCAGTGCATAATGTTGACCCCGGATTCATAAACCTGTCCCATTAGTAGGGGGGTGTTCCCGCCAAAAGTGGTCTGAATCCCCACTAAAAGGGGACACCCCCCCTATTAATCAACCGGGGTTATATTAATCTGGGGTCAAAATTATTTTTGGTTTCCGCCAACGGAAGCCGCACATAAGCCTACAAGCCCCGAGCCCCAAAAACTTCCAATGGCCTGGTCCATCTCCCCAGCGTCCAAGCCCGCCAGCAGGGCAGGCAGCGCCATGGCTTCGACTCGATGCTGCGTCCCGTTTGGGTGTGGCGGTCAAAAATCGAAATGGGAACCCCGAAACAATGGGGAACCCCGACCGGCACATGAAAACATGGACGGTTGGGTTCGGCCCAGATCCCTGGTGGTTGACTTTGAATACCCAAATGGCCTGCATTGCTCGCGGTCTCCGATGGCTGCTGACTCACGGTACCTTAATGACCCAACTTCACTGGCTTCCAATGAAAGAAAGGGCGAGCCTGACAAAGCTCTGCCAAAGGACGGCGCTGGCACTTTTCCTGAACGCTACCATGCACCCTGACACCGCGCCAAAGCTACGTGCGCAGCACCCATGCACTATCACAACTCACGCAATGGATTTCTGAAACTCATGGCTCGGACATTTTCCTCAGTTGTTCAGTGACCCTGGAACAAGAAAGGAACCCTCTTTGGGGAAGACCATTTATAGTGGGCAGCCACCAAAAAAAGGGGGAAAAAAGGGTGCCACTGAACAACTGAGTTTCTGCTTTCTCACCAAACTGAACGCAATCGCTTCTCTGATTTGGAGCGGCTGATGTTTTTCGCCATGGGCGCTGTGCAGGTGACCCCTTCACGTGCGTGAAAAAACGCTTCACGGTGGCTTGGCCTCACCTTCTTCCTCCATGGGGTCGTTGTGGTTGGGCCTCGGCCCTGTGCGCCCATCTTTGCAGGACCTCGGCACATCCGAAAAGCCAATCGCCGGCGCTGCCGGCTGTGGATGGTTGTCACATGAGCCCCAGCTTGATTGGAACCCCCGTTACCCCAAAAAAAACTTACAGGACTTGCCAGTTTCGGCTTGAGAGGGTACTTCTCTCTAAATGAGTTTGAGAATGTCTTGAAAGGTGCTTGAAAGCAGGGCCACGATTCGAGATGCATGTAAGGCCTTCCGTTCTTCTGGCTGGCCAGCGCTGCGCTTTGAGGTCTCGCAGAAAACTCACGGCCTCTGAATGGTTGGCCCAGCGAAGATCATGGTTGGCCCCTGTGAGTTTGCAATATTGGCAGCAGCTTAACTTCTGAATTGCGGGCATTCTGTGATTGGCCATCCACGGACGCAATTGGCTGCCCAAAGCTTAGCAACACATGCCCGCCAAAAGCTGTCGGCCGACTGCGCACCCAGCAAACTCAGTCAAATCAACAATGAGCTGCTGAACAAAGCAAATACTAATTACAACCCAAAAAACGCGCACACACACAATCTCCAGTCAGCTTGAAGGGTCCTACCCAGGTTGCTTTCTTGGTTGAGTTGAAAGGGGGCCAACTCAGCGAAGCCCTTGGCGAAAGACGTGTTCAAGCGTTGCTTCCCAAAGCTCCGGCGGTCAGGAAACAAGTGGCGCCATGTGGCACAAACGAGATTGGAAAGGGCGTTTCCGATTCGCCTTTTTCCACAAAAATAGGCAAAGAGGAACAACACAAACTCGAAACATCCCCCAACACTCCTCTCGTTGGGCTTTCCCATGAGTGCCTCAGCGTTGAAACATGTTGGGTGAGGTCCATTTTCCACTGAGGCCGTCGTTCCAATATTCTTCCCGGTTTAACTGAAATTGGGTTGGGCAATCTGTGGGGCAAATGGTGGTTCCGGCAGTCAACCTCATTCGTCGTCTAGTGGCCCGGGAAGAACAAACGGCCGACGGTTCATAGGTGTCCGTTTTGGAAAAGATACGGCCCTGGAAGATGATTGAACCACCAGGTAAACCAGGAATCGCCTTCTATTTCTTAAGATTTTTAAGCAAAACAACCAAAGGGTCAAAACCGGCACCCGGTTTTGGTCGTTTGCTGGTGTGCCGGGCCAGCTCCGGTCCCGGTCATCCACCTCCACGCCGTTGGACTTCAGCAAGGCACGGAGCTTGTCCGCCTGCGCGCGGGGTTTGGGTGGTTTTTGGTTGCTCTCGGGATTTGGGTGGAAGAATCGTGGACTTTCAGCTTCCCCGAGAAGGGTGGTGGTTGGTTGTTCGGTGGTTTGGTGGTTTGGATTGGGGCTGCCATTTACTCTCTGCAAGAACCAATGGTTGAGATTGAAATCCAAGCCACCCATCCAAACCAACAATTCGGGTCGAATTAAAAAGGGCCCGCCTTGAAGAACACAGTTTCATGGCCAGCCTCCTACAATGGGCAAAGACCGGTGGTTCTCCAAAAGTAAACCCGTCCAAAAATCCATCCGCCAGCTTCCAGGCTGCACGGGGGTCCTCGAACTTCAGCGCCCCCACTTTTCTCCGCAATCGAAAGTTTGGGATTGGATCCCCGCCTCGTCATACTTTTTGTCTATCCGAGCCTTCTCTCTTTCGATGAGGCCTCAGCGCCGCAAAATCTGAGGCGCTTTGAGCTTCGCTGTCAGTGACGTTTCACCGGAGAAGCTTTAGAGAAGCTATTGGCGACGATCTGCCTTGCAGCTTGCAGTTTCTGTGAACTTCGTAGCTTTGTGGAACATCATGACGATGTGGGCTTGTCTTCAAGGGGAACCTCTAAAATGGGGGTTTCCCTTTAGTTTGTCCGTGCAACCCGAAAAGGGCGCGCAAGAAAGCACGCGGCCCCTGGTGATTTTCCGCCTTCTCTTCGGCGCACGCCGCGCTTCGAAGCTTGGGCCGAGGCGATTGGTGATCCAGGCAGTCGATGGCATTCCCGGCCCCTGAACGGCACTGGAGAACTGATGGGGATTGGCTCTTGGTTCGCGGTCAGGCACGTAGGGACTGGCAGGGAATTCAAGCAAGGTCAAGGGGTGCTTTGAGGATTCAAGTCTTGGCCAGTGGTTGTGCCCAACATCAAGTCGCAACCAACCTATTATAATTGCTGCAAGCCGTATCTCAAAGCACGGGAACGGATGCGTCGGCGAAACGTTGAGCACTTTGATGTGTGTGACTCCCCAACGCCCAAATTGCACTATGCAAAGCGTGAGAAGCCCAGTCTTTCGCCAACAACAACGAGCAACACCTGGAACAAGAAACATGTCGAACACATGTATCAAATACACACCAAAGCGTCCCTGGATAAAGCTTCCCAGTTCCAAGCCGAAGTAGGTTACTCAGTCTGGAGCAGTCTCAGGTCCCACCGGGAAGCAAACCCACGAAGCACACACGCACACATTCACCGTTCAGATTACTCTCCCACCATTCAACATGGAACCTGACAGGGGGGTCCTGGAACATTTTCCATTTAAAGGGCCCCCCCTGTCAGTTTCCATGTTACTTGGTGGGAGGGCACTCAGCATGACTCGAGTCTCTGCTCTAAGCGCGAAAAATGTTTTCTTTCCGGAGCTTCCTCCTTTCCACCAGGGTGGCTCGCGTGACTCGTGCGACGGCGCCTGGGTGGCAACGCCATAGCCTGAGATCACCTAAGCGAACGGGACGCCGAAGCGGAGAAAATCGCCCCTACCAGCACCCCCCGAACCGCTGCTTTTGGGACAGTACGTGGATGCTTGGACATGGGAAAAAGGCACTCGTTGGGACCGTTTTTTGGTGGAAACCATACAGTTCAGATAAGGAAGTCATGGCTAGGTGTTCGGGTGGGGAGTCCTTTTCAGACCTCCCAAAGGGAAACTGAATTGCAAAGGGAATCCCAGCTCCCCCAGTGGGATTGAGAAGCGCCGAAGGCCCGGAAGGCTTTGGGCTAACGCGGCGTTTCCGATCCGCTCCCTTTTGGCTCTGCACCTAGTGATCTGGGGTTCGGTCCTGAGGGCATCCATCCAAATCGTGGCCGTGCTTTAGCCATTTTTTGGGTTCCCGAAATTCAGGACACTCTCGTTTGGACTTTCGTATGCAATATCCAAGCTCCACAAATATGTGTCCACTTGCTTTCCAGGGCACCGCCGCTAAGCCGCCCGTAGCCGCCTAGCAGCTTAGCACATCGACGCTTTCCGTGATGTTTTTCCCAGATCAACGCTTGACCTACAAAAGGGTGAGACGGAACTGCTG
This sequence comes from Effrenium voratum, assembly GCA_963377175.1. Lineage (NCBI taxonomy): Eukaryota > Dinophyceae > Suessiales > Symbiodiniaceae > Effrenium > Effrenium voratum. Next base: position 188,809 of record CAUJNA010003424.1, read on the forward strand.
GGAACGGAAGGGCAGAGGGGCAGACTCTGGATGAGTCGGGTAAACCGCCTTTCTGCAGTACCTGAACTCAATTCCGATCGAGTGGATTGGCCACAAACAGGCGGAACAGCTCATTTAATTACCACGGGCATGATCGTACATTGGCAACTGACTCAATGCATGAAGCACTGTCAAACATGGTCAATCTACCGCGACTGGCCTGAGACAACCAAACAACCAGCTCCACGAGTTGCCGATCAATGTCGTGTTGCAGGGATACTTCACAATGTGACTTGTTCCAAAGGAACCATTGGCATTGGATTCAATTGCCTCCCGCCTTTACAGCATATGTTCCGCTGGGTGAGCTTCTGCATCAATGGGGCGGAACATGGGGGACTGTTAGAATGAATGGATCTCCTTCAAAATCATGGCCTAGGCCGAATCGCCCCGGGTGCATTGCACTCGCCTGCTGGGCAGCAGCTACTTGCGTGTAGTACTGCACCAAGTTTGCCTGGCACTGCCTCTCTTTCCGCACGTGAACAAAAAACCGCACGCGGCCATTTGGAAGGTGGAAACGACACATCCTTGACTTTACCAAAGACTTTACAGCAAAAGAAAAACATCATTCGAGCCTTCAGGTACCCAATCACCTGGAATGACAGGCACAGCTTGTGCAATCGCTTCACTCCTTGGGCACATCAGCTGGAGGCAAACGCCAACAGCTGCTCAAAACCACAAAAGGCCTTGGTTGTCTCAACATATGGCAGAAGTGGCAACCGACTTCACAAAAAGAACACTGGCATGAAGCCCTGGACGATGTATATCTATATATATAATATGTATACCTGTCTCCTTCCTGAACTCTTCTCTGCCCATAGCGAAGATCTAAAGAAGCAAGGGCTTAGTCCAATGCGTCAAGCCAGCCACACGGCTCTCCGCCATGCTCCGTGCTCCGGCCAAAGGTCACTCTGTGTCCTTCTGGCAATTTCGTGGCCTCAACACCTTGAAGCTCAAAGGTCAATGGCTGAGCCTCAGGCAAACACTTCGCTGTGACGGCTTTTCTGCAAGTGATCGGCTTTCGGGTCCAATTCGGAACATTCCGGCCTATTTCAACCAAGTTAAAGTCCAAAGAGCCGCGACCCCAAATAGCCAGAAAGAAAATTGAAAGGTCGAAGGCTACCAGACTTTTACCCAAGGCCTGCTGTGCCGCATCCAGCGTGGGATACGCCGCAGCGATGTACTGCTGCAAAGCCTGGGACACTCAGGCCGCCCCCAGAGACAGCCTTCCTGCAAATATGAGATGGCCCGCCAGGGGTCATCATTTACCTGCTTTTTGTTGGCTTGTCAAAGTCAGAAACCGGGTTGCAGGTGACCCGACAATGGTGAAATCATAAGGCCGTCAAACGCCCCAGTTTCTGAGAACATCCAAAGGGGAATCCCCAACTGCCGCACAGTCCTTGAAGGGAGTTTTCGCTGAGACAAGCTGGGACCTACGGGAAAAGGGTTCCGGATGTTCCGGCACCCACAAAGCAGATCCCCGAAGCAACGCAAACCGATCCGAACGGGGACTAGTCCGAGTCCTAGTAACGCAATGCAGGCATGCCATCCTTGCTGGGCCAAGGTCAAGAAACCATGTTGAGGGTGCGAGAATCTGAGGATCATCAAACACATGGGACTCTTGAACCAACATGTGGTTCAACCAACATCTTCAGGTGCGAGAACTCCAGACGGTCCAACCTAAAGTTTTCCCTTCGAGGCGCCAAGGTCGTGCTGGCCATTGAGCTCTGGCTTGGCGGGTAGTACGCCGGTGCCGCCAGCACCTGGCTTGCATGAAAGCCACGTGGCCTTTTTCAAGCCTAGGTCCTCCAGTAGAGAGGTTAGAATAAGGGTGTTAACTTGTTTCTGTAGTCTTTTTTAGTAGGGGAACCCTCCCGCAAAAAGGAGTTAAAAGGGGCACCTAGCTGGGGGACCTAGAAGTTATGCCCCATGAGGTGGGTGCGTGCTTTGGATCGGCATGCCAAGTTTGAAGACACACCCAGAAAGCTCGTCCGAATCGCGCTGATCGCCGCAGCTCCTCTTTGTTTGCTGCTCTGGAGACTTTTTTAGGTTGAGATTCAGGTCCACCAACCACTTGTGAGGTGGTTCCCTGTTTCAAGATAGACACCCAGATTGATTCCTGGGGCAAACTCTCATCGACACACTTGTGACCCAGAAACCTAGGCGGTGCTTGATGTGGCCACGAGCTCAGGACGCGCAATGGAGGGGTTAAAAGGAGTTGGAGGCATCAGTATCCAGAGTTCCACCCACTGCCTCGTGCAAATTTGCGGAGGGCCTGCGCCGCTTCAGGGGTGCGCCTTTTTTTAGTGGACCCCCCCAAATGGAGCAACGGTTCTCCTTCACCCTTCAAAACCTACCCAAAAAGGGGTACCAACTCAAAAAAGACGAGCCGCCCAAATGGAAATCCGGCAGGAGGAACCTAATTCCGCCGTCCTATGGCCTTCGCGAAGGCCTCTACACGAAGGCCCCTTGGTCCACCTGCTGTGGCTAGGTCCTCCAGTAGAGATGCTAGAATAAGGGTACCAACTTGTTTCTGTAGTCTATGTTAGCAGGTGAACCCTCCCAACCCAAAAAAGAAGGTAAACGGGCAGTACTGGACCTAGGTGGTGTCGGCCCCACCCCCAGAAACAGAAAAAAGAACCACACTTTCCCACCCCAAGCCCACCCCCCCCCCCCCAAAGCCAGACAAACACCAGCAAACAGAGGACACATGGGCGGAATCTGAGGCACCGGCGTACTGTCCCGGAACGCCGCTGGGCCTGGGACTCAGCCGATTGACCTACGACCTGGCCTCCGTATAACGCTGCTGAGTGCCCAACACAAAGCAACCACACGTTTTACAGGGATGCGGATGCATGAAAAACACCAGAACATTGCCTTGTAAATGGTGGTTTCCAACTTTATTTTGGTGTTGAACAAGCAATGTTTCAAATGGGCAAAATGTATCTTTGAAGGAGCCCTGTTTTATCTGCCACCCAAATGGTCCAGACCCAAAAAGCTTCAAGTCGCCAACTCGGGACGTGAGTACCTGTATAGGTCACCAAAAAAATCAGCCAATAGACATGAAAAGGCCAACGACTGGTTCGCAACTGGGATCCACTAGGTTGTATGGACCAGCTGTCGAAAGGTCGATCCGCTTTGGGCAAATGAGTCCAACCCATCTGTGTGACCTCCGCTGTATCTTCTCGCTTCTGGGCTCAACAAGAGGCGGGGGTTGACAACAAAGCAGGATCCACTCCCCACAAGTTGCGCACTGTCTTTGGAGACGCCCTGTAAAAAATGCGCAAATCCATCCCACTGACGTCGGAGGGAGGACACGGTGAACGTTTATATCGTCCTTACACCCCGTTTAAGTGTAAAACCAGGTGCTAAAACCTGGTCCCGCCAAACACCCCATAAAGTTCTTGGCCGTGTGGGCTGCTCGAAAACAACCACGCTGGGGAGCGCGCATCAAGGCCATGTACTGCTGAACTGGCTGCCCTGGAACTTGTGGCACCTGCGGCACCTGTGGCACCTGCAGATCGCATGGGACTGGATGAGTGTCACCGGATGTTTTTGGAGGGACGCCTTGCCGGTCTTCGAGTGAAACCACACGATGAGTGCGGTGGTTTTTCAGGGGTTGATTTAAAAACAAAGAGACGGAAAGCATGTTGGGAACCCCCAACTTTGAGGCAAACCCGTGAAGCCCCCCCGAGAATCCAGAGCAATTTCGGAACCGGTCCGTTTGCGACAGATTGCACGGCAGACATTGCCTCACGGAAGCCATGCGGACAAACGAACCCCCCCCAGATCCACTCACTGCTCAACGCCCAAGACTGTGGCAAAAAGGGCCTTCCATTAGACACATCTTGCACTTGGGCGTTCCACAAGCCGTGGATCTGAGCCAACTGCCGCACCATTCGTTGCGGCCTCAGGTATGAAGAATCTGTCACAGGATAGATCGCCAAGGTTGACAGGCCCAAAGTGTTTACTTTGGCACGTGTTGGCTGACAGTGTACTTCCCAAAGCCATGCACGCCTGTCAAAAATAAAGATTTCAAGTAAACAAGCAAGACATTTGATTGCATGCCCGTGACTCACTCGTCCAGCTGGGGAAAGGCAACTTCTTCCGCTGTATGGCGCGAAATTGGATGGAACAGCCAGGCCCACATCTCCTGTCAACATAAACGCGAAGTTGACGGAAAGGTTGTGTAGACTTTAGAGCTACCCCCTGTTGGGCATCTTTCTATGAACGCCAACAACTTGTCAGGCCGGGCTGCGTCAGGCACCGGGGCAGTCCCACCTGGCACCGGGCTGCATCAGGCACCGACATCGAAACGGAATAGACTGGTGCCTGGTGACTGGTCCTCCATCAGCGTATGTTCCGTTGACGGCATCTGGAACATAGGGCTCTCTCTCAAAAATTGGGGACCGCCCTAAACATGGGTGGCTTCCCTTTCATCAACACCAAAACATGGGTGCTTTCCTTTTGGCTTCCCTTTAATCAAAGCTACGAAAAAGGGCGACCCGTGCCACAAAAAGACGCGCCGCCCGCGCACGTCTTCGGTCGCGGCTTCGGTCGCGGAGTCAACCGCGCCTCCAGCCCCTTGGGCTGTGAGCTGCGGCACCTCACGCATGGAATGCACGCGGCCAGGTGAGGCCTTCATAAGGCCGGTGTTCAGCAACATCAGTTTTGGTTAGACCCTGTTTTCGACATGGCTTTTCCTGATGTCTTTCAAGATGCTGGTGGATGGGTCCGGAATCCGCTGCGCTGCAGGTGGTAGGTGGATTGTTCCATTCTCTCTCTGTCTCTCTCTGCCTGCCGTATCGGCAGGCCGTCCAGCAAAGGTAAAGCGCCAAAAGCCCATTTCAGGCTGTCGGAAGGTGGCGCGCATCAAAGGGCACACGGGCAACCAGCTATACCAAATGAGATTGCAGAAGCTGAATTGCGCGCATGCATACAACCATTGTTTACTCGGTTGCTGTCTGCTCCCCTGCAAGTTGAACATTTAGTGGTTTAGTGGAAAACCCATTAGTTGGCAAAAGTAAAAGTCCTAACATCCAAGCAAAATGCACCAAAAGTTTATAGCGTTGATCCAGCCCAAGTGGTGCAGGATCTCGTGCATCCACAAAATGGCCCCGGCTTGAAGGAAGGAGCGTGGTGGGACATAGTGTAGGATTGGCCGACAAAACCCTCATCCTGTCAACCTCCAGGCAGTTGCCGGAGCAACTGAACATCTGAAATGAGGTGCGAACCTCACTGCAAAAGGCCTCACCCTTTCCAGGTGAAATGAGACACCCGGAGCCGATGGCCTTCAACAAAAACGGGAGCACACGCCAACATAGGCGTTTTTTGATTGGGAATAGCTCCACAGGTACTCCATGGAATCCCCCTGTCTTTTTAAGGGGAGCCTCCAATGGTCCAAATGACCGGCTTTCCAGTTGTTCTTGCTTTAGGTCCCAAAGAAAGGCTACCCTCAAGCAAAAAGCCCCCGCCCCCCTCACCCCCCCCCCCCCGCCCCCGCTTGGGTCATGGTTGGTTCCCATGGTTCTCATGGTTCCCCTGGTTGCCAGGTGAGATTCTTGAGGCCCGGCTCCCGCTGCTTGGCGGCCCGGCCAATGAAGTCACAGCCTCGGCAAGCCTCCGCGAAAGCGAATGGCTCTCCTGGAAGAAAACTAGTCCTCCAGATTTGAGGGGTTAGAATAAGGGTACCCGGTTTTTCCTGTAGCCTACTGTACGGGAACCCTTTCCCAAAAAAGGGTAAAACGGCACCATTGGGGGACCTAGACAATGATTTCGATAATAACGCGGCTGCTCTGACTAATCTCGGTTACTTTCTGCTCCCCTGCTAAAAGTTTAACCTTTAGTGGCTTAATGGAAAAACCGTTAGTTGGCAAAAAGTTAAAGCCCTAACATCCAAGCAACATGCACCTCTGACTAATGTTGACCCCCCTTTTTTCCGCCCCCAGTGTATGAATAGTGGGGTGTCCCTGGGTTTGGTGAGGAATCATATTTTTTTTGGAGGGCCCCCCACCCTTTTAGTAGCGTCATCCGGATTCCGAAGTTAACATTACTCCAAGCAATAATTTCCATCGCCCCCCCCTAGTTTCCGAGCAATGTGAACATGTTGCAGGAGTTTTGAACCTGCACTCTCATGGAGTATCCCGGACAAAGCTGCGAATGCTTCCCCAAGGGCTCGCCCCCTGGTTTTAGTGCAATGAGTTCCGCGGTGTTTGTGGGGAAACTTCGCCTTCGTTCCGCATGTCCCTCCCAAAAGGACCATCGACTACTCGAAATGCTTCATTCAACTCCATATTCAGAGGGCCTTCGGCCCCAGATAGCTGACGCTGCAAATGGCGAGATTCTGCGAAGAAGAATGCAGGTTCGCCATTGTCCAGACGCTTGACATCGTCCCTGAATCGAATCCTTATCACGGTTGTCGAAAGGATCCATGATGATCAGTCCTTTCACATATGCGTGTCTCCAAGTAACAGAACCTCCAACATGGGTGGTTTCCCTTTGGTTTCCCCCCAAACTAGTCCAACAACAGACATACTAGCTCCAAAGAAAGCGTATTCCTCTGTCTTTACTTGTCGGTACTCCTTTTGTTTGCTTAGTTTCGGGAAGCCTGAAACCACCTGCCGCGGCTTCCAATTTGACACCATCCCATGTGTGTGTGTGTGCCTTTTTTGAGGGGTACCCTTTTTGGTGTTTCAAAAAGAAATTCGAACGAACGCCAGCATTTTGGGGGGCTAAAAAAAAGACAGCCCCATCCGCCTCCGATGCAGCTGCTCGTCCGTGTCCGGCGCTTCGGGCGCCTCCTCCGGAGTGAGCTGACAAAGCTGACGGAAGGGTCCCTCTGGATGGAGGGAATGCGTTGGAATGGACCCAGGATGGTTGCGAGCACCACCGTTCAGCAACCCTGGTTGATGCGATTCCCCTGCAAATGCCAAGGAACAATGGTTTCAGGTCACTCTCTGCCTGAATGGATGGGCCAAACAAAGCCACCAAACTTCTTGCGTGCTTCCAAAAATGGTCCAGGAACTCAGAAAAAGGTCCACCCGGCACTCGCGCGCTTGCTGGTGCTATGGAGAGATCTGGAGCCCAGCCCTGGAGCCTGGACGCAACCTACGAGGACCCGCAGAAGAAGGGACATTCTTGATGCTGCTCGGTTCCAAAGGGGCATCAAGACCTACAATTTTTCAGGGCCCAAGATCAAGGAAATACTGGTCAGTGTTCGGGAACTCCCGACACCTGCTTGGAAAATGGCAAAGATCATCCAGTGCGCCTTAGGAAAGCGCCTAGGACAGCACAACCTGCAAGTCGAGATCATCCTTTCAAAAAAAAGATGCAAAAAAGAAGAAAGTGGCGACAGAGAGACGCCTCCAAACGGCACAGGAAAACCCTTCGTCCGGCGCCGGGAGCGCCCGGAGCGCCCTGACGTCTCCTCCTTCGGCTCTAGCGCCGGACTCGCCTCCGGCGCCGGCGCCGAGGCCTTGGCCCTCGCGCCGCGGGCGTAGGAAAAATCCAGCAGGGTGCTGGGAATGAACTGTTTTTTTGGGGATTCCCGAAAGGGAACCAACTTGTGGATGGGTAAGTTGGGATTCTTGTTCATTCCCTGCTGAGAATCAGCAAGCTGTACGTTCGCTCTACTTCTGCATTGGATTCTCCTCGGGAAACCCGACAGAACCACCAGGAACTCAAGCGTTTGGTTCGCACAGCTCCGCTTAAATCCAACCGAGAAAGACATGACCGCATAATTTTCTCGGTGTTGAAGTCATGGCCCGGGCTCCAAATCGGTGAGAGCAAAGCACACACCCTGGACAATTCGGTGGAAACACGTGAGCACCGAATGTGCCAAAGCCGCTGAAGGCAGGTTCTCATCAGTGTTGCGAAGCAAGTTCTTTGTTTCTCATGTCCCCGCAGGCTGGTGTCCAAAAGGTCTTCAGAAAGGTGACCATTGCCATGTTTTCAGGCTTGGTGGATTCAACGGTGACCAAATATATTCTGTGCAACTCTACGAACCGACCAGACCAGTCGAGGGTCTGCCCACTTGAGGTGTTCAATGCACCAATCTGTTTCTCTCCGCGGCTGAAACCTTGGGCACCCTGCACTTTGAACGCATCTGACCTCAAACAGCTGCCGAACTGCGCAATACACGGGCCGTGTTACACCCTGCAAGCCGGACAGCCCCATGACTTCACTTTGAAGAAGCTTCCCTGATTGTTGCAGATTCCGTGGCGACATGTGGCGACCCAACGCCCAACCTTTCACAATCACGGCGGCCTTAGCCTGAACACCACAAGGAACCTAAAACCTTGTTAGGCCCCACTCAAAAGTGGCAAGCATTAGTAGCTGTTGGTTGCAGGGCGAGCCCCCAGATGGGCGTGCCATCCGCAAGAGACCTTCGGAACAGTTCTGCAGCTTTACTTCTTCCGGGTAACATGCTCATGTTCCAATTCCCTTTTCAAAGGGCGGTGACGCCCTCGGCCCAAAATTTTTCCCCCGCCGCGCGCGGGAAGAATCGGATTCCGGGGGTCTCAGCGCATCGCCGCGCGCGCCCCGCGCCCACGGCGGAAGGCGAAGGCTCAGGTCATGGAGTAGACCCTTGGACTCCTTGGAGCGAGGCGAAGAGACGTCCGGAGATCGAACACATCGAGTGGGGCTCCATCCCCTCCCTTTGAGGGAAACAAGGCTTCTGCAAGCCAAAGCGGTCGATGCAGCGAATCTACGGCGCCTTTGAGGTTCCATTGCCCAAAGTGCTCCGCATAATGTGGCTTGAGGCTAGGCAGTGGGGTTGGGTCAAGTTGAACTCGACCTCAGCTTGGCGTTGGTCAAGGCGAGGTCAGGCGCGTTTTGTTTGTGTGGGGTGTTCGGGAAGCTATGATCAGCTTGCCTGCTTGTCTGTCTGCCTGCCTGCCTGCTTGCCAGCCGTCAGAAACAAAAGCAACTTCTTGTTTACAGAACCAAACCGTAGCAGGTCGGGTCAAGGTCTCTTCAAGTACGTATCCAAATAAGGTGCCCACTCCCCACCTTTGCCGGGAAATTGCGCGATGAACAAGGAGATCATTTCAGGATAGGTACTGAATGATAACTTCCTGCAAGTTGCAATCACAGAACCCGGGTCAATTTCTCTGCCGTGGCTCTGGCCGTCGCCCACTCCAAGCTCTGTCATCCGCTTGTGCCAGTCCTTGCCGGCTTCCGCTTCAGGTGGGGCTTCCTTTCCACATCACGTAGCTGGGAAAAGTCATTTCTCCACCAGCCACCTTTGAGGTGGCAAGCAGGGCATGAAGTACACCCTGCCGGCCAGACCAAAGAATTCGTTGGTTAAGCCATGGGGCCAAGATTCGGGGCACCAAGCCTGAGACAAGATGCAAAGCCTGCATTAGCCATACGCCAAAAGCCGGGCAACAGCAAGAGCTACGTTGCACGCGGTTTATCTCAGAAAACTGGGACACAGCGGAATCAGAGCATCACAGGTGACGGAGGAAAAATGTCGAACGGCTTTGGCATGCCGTTCTCACCGGCAAATTCATGTCGCAACTGGCTAGATTTCCCAGGGTGTGGTCTCAACAACTTGAAATCAGACGTGGAAGATGTGTGCGGACGTGTTTTTTTTGGTGGGGGGGACCTCCCAACATGGCGCATCGTTTGTCCTGTGGTTTCCCTTAATAAAACCAGCAAAGCAGGGGGACCATCAACAAAAAACACGAGCCACCCATGTGTGCAGATGTATTCCTGCGCCAAATCTGGCATACAATTTGTGAGCCCTTGGATTCGCGCCATGAAGTTGGCAGCCCATCAGCCCGCCCATCCGCTCAGCCCAAAATCCCATCAGCCCATCAGCCCGCCTCAAGGTTGCTGGCCTGTAGGAACCGCGCTGTTGCATTGCCTTAGCGGGGGAGGCTGGGGGTTGTGGTCTTCCTGCCAAGGCCGTTCCTGTCGTTTTGCCTTATGTGAGCCCACACAAACAAGCTTGACAACCGCCTTGGAGGGAAGGCCGGGCAAAAAATCCGTTGCGCTCCGACGAATGGCATGAAGAACCTGATGCCATAACCAAGTGAACCGGCAAACAGTGGCAAACATAGCTCCAATCAAAGTCATGAAGGCAATGACCAATGAACAATCCATTCTTCTCGGGATGTGCCCTCCCTGCATGAGCAAACATCCTCCTGCTTCCCTTGTGCAAAGCTGTGCAGGCCAGCAGCACTCTGCGAAGGCTGCGTAAGTTCCTGCGGTCAGCACGTGGTTTTGGGCATGGATTTGCCGGTCAGTACCCAAGCATTGTCAAGACTAGACCCAGCAAGATAGGGGCCGACCAAACCAGGGAACACCATTTGAATAAACACGACTTCACCATGGCCACCTATAAATTTGAAGCGGAGCCAAAACGAGGGTTTGTGAAACAAATTCATGCATAAACATGGGGGTGTAAACATGCGTCATCTCCAAAGGGTCCAGGTTCGGAAGGCAAACCACCCTGCAGATTGATCAACATCAGCCCAACCAATCCATGTCCGGAGGAATCTCCTTCTCTCCTCCTTCTCCTTTTTTCCCCCAACAGCTGAAAGCTTGGGGTCTCAGCCCAGATAGGCTCCGGGGTGGGCCTGAGGTAAGGTTCCGCGAGGGTTCCACCAGGGTTTGACCAGGGTTCCACCAAGGTTTGACCATCGTTTAGCAGGGTTTTATGGCGAGCACTGAACAAAGCACCGCATGCTGTTGGGGATATCACCTGAGCGTATTTCTTCTCTCTCTCTCTCCCTATCGCTAACTCTATCTCTAGGTGCTATCTCGGTCTCAAACCTCAGACCGATCCGAGGCTCCAAAGAGGCTGAGGTCGATGGGCCCGCACTTGTCCCCGTGGAAGAAATCCTTGTCCCCCATGGCCGCGCGGAAGCTCAAGCCGAACTTGGAGCCTCACGCGATGGAACCCCGAAGCGAAGGCCCGATTTTACCCCATGGCAAAACCCAAACTAGGTTTTGAGAAGGCCTTATCAAGTGTTTTTCAAAGTCAGGGAGGAGGGGCCTGGAGATCCTTCCTTTATATTTGGGCTGGCCTCAAAGTCAATACACAACACACCTCGAGCTTTTTTTTGGCCTAGCCGGGTTTGATAGGCGATGGTATGGAGTAGCGCAAGGCTACTCGAACCGTATAAGACCTGGCCAGGCTATCAAAGTTGGGGCAGTGCAAATCCCCGTGTTGTGGAGACCACAACAAGTCCGGCTTTAGCCGGGTTAGGAAACTCCTCCTCTTGGGCCATCTGAGGTGCAGTTCTTGTCTCTTCGAAGCGGTTGATATGGAAACTCGATCCTACAGACCCCAATAATGATTGTCAAGTGCCGGGAAAATTCACGCGTATGGCAAGAAAAGTGTGGACAACACGCGTTGAACATATTTTACCATGAAAATGGCAAATTTGCAAGCTGATGCTGTCGCGAGATGTCGAGAGGACGTGTTCACTGCCTCTCCATCGAGCCCAATCAAACATTCGGACCGCAAAATTTAGTCTGACGTTTGGACTCGACGGCGCAATTGGCCATCCGTCTGCGCGCGGCATGCGCGGCACAGGCGAGCTCTGAGAAACATCATCCGTCCAATCCTCCCTCCAATTGAGACATTGCAGCATCCCGCATGCTCCTTTTTGCATGCCTCAACTGAATCTGCAGGTATTCATGGCCAGGGGCGCTGGATAACGGAGTTGCCCGTGCGCGGCTAGACCTCCTCCCCCCTCCTCTCCGCCCAGAAGCTTGGAAGCTCCATGTTGGGGTACCGAGACTTGAAGAGGGACTCCACCACGAGTCTCAAGATGGGCGAAACGAGGCCGATGACTCCTACGAAACGCCGCCCGACAGCAAGGCACCCGAAGTTAAGACGTCAAGCCACGGGCAGCTTCCGGCACGCCCAAAGGAAAGCAGCGCGCAAGGCGAGGGCAAACAGCAAGGCGCGGATGAATCTGCATGGCTCCAGTCATTTTTGAAGAACATCAATAGATTGTCAAACATTGTCTGTGAAACAATCTGTGCTGTCCTGAGATCCCGCTAAAAGTTTAAGTGTTAGTGGGTTAAATGGAAATCCCCACTAAACACCAAACAGCCAAAAGGCTAAGGAAATGGATGGCTGGGAGCCACCAAGACAATCTGCTAGCTGGGAACGTGGGAAAAATGGCCGTCCTCGTTGCCAACCACCGATGAAGTTGGTGGCGCGTGCCCAAAGAAGCCTGACACATGCCGCTCCGACTCTTAGGTTCGACTGCCGGGTTTGCCGTCCCTCCCTCTTCAAGCTTAGGGAACAGGAGGTTGATTTCTGCATTCCAACAATTCCAACACTTGAAAAAAGGGATCCCCAAGTAGATGATCTTTACCATCTTATCCCCAAGTGGGGTCGCTATAAAATAGGCAGATTGATGTATCAGTGTGAATTGTGCGTTGCTTTGCCGCGTTCTCGTAAGTACCCACCTTGCGCCAAGCGTAGCATGATCAAGCTTCTATGTCTCACCGGGTGGCTCCAAGCGATTGCAGATGTGGAGGACCCAGCACGACCCACCCGATGGGACACCCAAACCACTAAGATACCTAGTAGCCAGTCTTCTGAAACACCGTCTCCACGAAACATGTTCCATCCCTTTCCGCAAAAAAAAGAGAGGAACAACACGACACGCCCAGCTACCTTTGGCCGCTTGCGCAGCTGCCACCCAACCCAAAAAGCCTCCACGCATCCCGCCCCAACTCCAAAATGCGTTTGGACCTGGAAAACACCTCGAAACAAGGACCAGAAAAAACCACCTCAACTAGGTCCTCCAGTAGAGAGGCTAGAATAAGGGTACCAACCTTTTTCTGTAGTCTATTGTTTTAGTAGGGAAACCCTCCCCCAAGGGCACCTAGCTGGGGGACCTAGTCAAATCTTCGGTTTTCGGGGGTGTTTTCCACTGTCCCCGTCATCTCAGCCCCAGCTCTCCGGCGCAACTCCGCCGGGGTGGCGCGACGTCGCGCTCGTTGCCCACCAGCTCCACCTCGAAGGCTGGCTGGAACTCCTCGGCGACCGAAAGGGGTAGCTCACTTCCGAGTGAAATCGGTACCTCACCTGCTGAGTGGATGTCCCCAAAAAAGTCCAAACTTTAGATTTGCTACTAAAATGGTCTTCCCAAGAGTTTAAAGTTCATGAACTCAGGCAGTGAGTTACTTCACGTTCGCCAAGGGCAAAGATGCAAGATTCAAAACGTGGACCCAATTGTGAGCCACGGTCAAACAGGGACCCTTCTTCTCCAACCCCTATTTACCTCACTGGTCCCCCCAAAGCAAAATTGGGTGAAAAGAAGCCAAACTTGTTATTCACCATATTTTACCACGAAATCTCTCTCTCTCTCTCTCACTACCGCTAAGTATTCTTGCCACTAAATATGGTCCCAAAGAGTAACTAACGTCCGCGCAAACAGGAACACAACACTAACTGCGGCCACCAACGACCCAGGGCATCAAAGCAATGGTCCCTCAGCTCATGGGACTTGTCTTCACGCAATGCTCGGCGGATCCGGTGGTCCCGACATGACATTTGATCACTCGTGATGCGAGAGGCCGGTGCCTTCCCCACAATGCCATGGGAATCATTCGCATATCACCGACTTATATGCTACCCATGTTGAACAAGTTTTTCTTTTTCTTTTTTTGCGCGCCTTTGCGCCCACTGGTGTTTTGGGGTCAAGTGAGCCACTGCGTCAAGAGGCATAGGTGATGCGCTTCTCCCAGTTGATCTCTTCGGGGGTCAACTGCTGGCCAGTGAACCAGGGCACGATGGTCTTGATGATGACATGGGAATCATTGATTTGACCTCGAGGCTCGCGTCAAAGCGTCGAACGGTCGAGGGGCCCTTTCGAACAGTTTTCCGTCGGAGTACATTCCCTTGCGCTCCAAGAAGGGGTTCCTCAAAACAAGATCCCATTTAGCACAAGGTTCTAGTAACCTGTTTGGCTTGAGGTGAAATTGCAAACAATTTCTGGAGGAGAAGTGAGGAGAATGGGATCCAACATAAACGAGCCAAGCAGCGGTCGTTGATGACAAGGACCGGGATCTTTTTGTAATCCTTAGATTGTTTCTGGCAATTGCACAAGTCTGCAGTCACTCCAAAAAAGACGCCAGTCAAGACCGTTCACGAGCAAGGCCCTGTAAGCATTAAAAAACAATTACAGGCTGCAGGACACAACTTCAGGCGCGAGTCAAAATGTGCTTCTCAGTTACCCAAAAGGACCCACAAATGAAAAGTTTGCCTTTTGGTGCCATGACTGAAAGCGGAAGAGGGGGAACCCAAAAGTCTAGGGGCACCTTCCCCATTCTTTCCAGGGATCCTTCTTTTCAGGAAACCATCAAAAACCCAGGGGAAACTGCCGGTTTTTGAAAAGAGCGATGGTTGAAAAGAATGGGGAATAAACCCCTCGAAAAAGGTCAAAAGGCCGCTTTGCTTTACTGCGAGACTCAGATGTCGGATGTCGCCCGTTGACAGTGCGGAAGGGCAGCCCGAAGTATCTGAACATCGTCCTGTGGCCAGGTGATGGGGTGTGGGTGGGCTCGTTTGGGCGACCCCCCCAAAAAACAAACAAGCAAACGAGCAAAACCCCCCCCAAAAAAAACAAGGGGTATTCCTTTAAAACCACCAAACAAGTTGTTCCCTCGAAAAAGAAACCCTCATTCGTGCTGTCCACTGTGACCGTTCTGCACAAATCCGAGATTCAGATTTCCAGCATGCATGCGGCCTTCGGAATGGAAAGAAGACTCCGGCGCGATTCCATCGGACCGAGAGATACTCGAGACACGCGCCTCAGCTTCACGCAGGGAGGGGACATCTCCTGCTGATACCTTGCGCGCGGTGGATGGGGAGGCTAAGAAACTGCATGCCACGCAAAGCGTTACGCATTGCGAGATTTGCCAACATTCCCCTCCGCCTTTTCAGGCTGGCATTGTGTTCTGCCTCCACGTGGGATTCTGATCCATGCTGCGATTCTGAGCCTTCAAATGCAGCATCATTTCAAGAGACAGGGCTTGACCTTCAAAGGTTGATCCATTGAGTGGTGGTTTCTCTTCAAACGACCGCCGCTGTTGGAGGTTCCAAAACGAGGTAACGGAGGGATCCCTCGACAAAATCCCAGGTTTGCCACGAAGACTTGGTTTCAGGGTACAGGACGATATCGTCCACCTCATCGAGGGCCCACTCCAAAGGTGCCACCTCCTGAACGCTTCACGTCCGGGAGGGCGCGCGTTTTCGTTTTCAGCGGAATATGACTGGGGTTCTTTTGTTGGAAACCTTGGAGTTTCACAAACTGCTTGGTTTTGTTGGACACCACCTATGTTGGGGCAGGGCTTCCGAGCCATTTCACTTGGAGCTCCAAAAGTGGGCTCTCGTTTCAATGAAGCCCGTTCATTGATCAACTGTCGAAGGGGAGGTCCAGTGACCCCGGTGACCCCTGTCTCTAGTGATGCTCTTTTTGGAGGGAAACCAACGAATTGCAGGGGGCAACCCGCTTTGAGCCATGCCCTGAGGGAAAAAAAGAGTTTGCCAGCGGTGAGTCTTGCATATGAAGCTGCGGTAATCAGACTGGAGTCCGAGCTAGAGCACCGAGGATCCATTTGGAGTTCCACGGTGAGCTGCTTGTCATGTGCCTGAGCCTGGAACCTCCGGAGACCTTCTGAGCCTGGAACCTCCGGAATGGTCCCGAAGGAGACCCCACGTGCATTCAACTGTGCCGCTGTCAAGTTGAACATGGGCTGCTAGCGCTGGGATCCCACGCTGTTAAAGGTCGCCCTAGAGGTGTCTTTCGAGGCGCTCACAGAAAGGCCTGGCAGCCAATGGGCAACTTCCACTGCACGGGGCCTTAATTGCGGTGGGATGGAGAATCGGTCACGCCGTCTACCCAGTTGCCCAGGAGGATATGGAAAAGGCAACCATGTTGCTTTTCCGTCTTTGGGGTGGTTTCGAAACCCAAGTGGGTGTGTCTTTTTCTGGGGGTCCCCCTCAACTGGTAAACAAGGGGTGCCCCCAAGAGACAGACCCTTGGTTGCTGTGGAACCCTCTGCAAAAAGCTTAACTTTTTGTGGCTCTAGTGGAAAACCCCTTGACTTCACAAAAAGCTAAAGCCTAAAGATCCAACCCAAAAGCAATCAAGAAGCCAAGTGAAAAAAGAGAGCCCGCATGGAGTAACCCACTCTCGACGGCGGTTTATGGTGGTCCTCGCCCTCCTCGTTGGTGCCATCAGGCAGTGCCTGAGGCCGCCGGCGCGGCAGCCTCACAGCGCGAGGCTAAGAAATGGCTGGTCGCACGTGGGGCCCATCCCGATTCCATTTTTTGACCACCAGGTGGACTTAAACCTGGGGGAAAGCAGCCAGTCCTGGGTTTAAGTCTACCTTGGGGTAGTCAAAAATCCATGGGGACTATCATTCTGATGGTTCTTCCACGGCTCGAAGCATGCGTTTGATTCGCAAACTTGGCCGGCAAAAAGGCAAGGCCCCACTGGTCGGACATGTTTGAATCCAACAGCTTGTCACAACCGTCGATAAGGAGAATGTTCGCCCAGCCTGCGGCGACTGGCAATGCTGGCAATGGCCAACCCCGCTAGCCTTGGAAGGCTCAATCGTCGCTTGGCCCATCCTTTCGGGCTCTGGCCTTCACTTTTCCATCGGCGTTTCAAGAGAGATCCCAGCTTCTTGAACGCCAAATAACGCCGACCATCATACGCCCAATTGGCGCGCAAGTTCCAATTCCAGGGAAGAACCAAAGGCCCTGACGACCAAATCTCGTTGCTTTCTGCTCCCCTGCTAAAAGGTTATCTTTTAGTCGTTTAATGGAAACCCCATTAAATATTAGTTGGCAAAAAGTTAAAGTCCTCCAAGCAAAATGCACCAAAGAAATGCTGAGATCATTGCCTTCCGAGCGTCGCAGCTGCGGCCAGCCGCTTGGGTTGCTCCAACTGAGGTGTTGCCAGCGGTGTCGCCAGCGTTGGCGTGGCTGGGGCGGCTACCCTGGTGGCTGAGCCTGTCATCGGCGACATTTCTCAAACCTCCGCTTGTCCCAAACCACCCGCGAGAAGTTTCCCAGATGCAACCACAATATAGCCCTATATACATATTTTTCTTGTGTATATATATATATATGCATATGCACCGATATATGGGATAACCACTCTTTCATGGGCAGTTTGGGGGTGGAAACCACCTCAGGGATACTCGAGTTCTTCGGCAATGTTCGCATGTGGTTAGCCACCTGGCGTCTTGCCCCCTGACGACATTGCTCATCTGAGGGCAACCTAGATTGCGAACCACTTCACTTGCTAACTTGTCCGAGCACCCAGGCATGCAACTAGCGCGCTCCTGTGAGTTCAACACATTCACATGTGATTCTGACAGGTCTTTCGAAATCTGTGCAACCCGGTGTTTGAGTCTACCAAGCGTGCAAAACCTGAAGCACACACACACAGAGACTGCCAAGACAAACACCTCCTCTTCTGATGTTGGCTGGTAGGGCATGGCGCTTAGCTGCAAACAAGAACAGGATTAGCCCAAGCAGCAAGACAGCGTTAATTGCCGAAGTCAGACATGTAGTCTGTGCAAAGGTGCGGTCCTTAAGTTTCTGTTGCCATGGCAGTGGCAATTCTCGACCTTGCCCCTTCTGGCCGCGATAATTCAACTTGGGATTCTGACCCAGCCAACCCTAATGCAAGGCCACAAGTATATTCTAAACAGAATGAAGCTTGGCCTTGACCAGTGGATCACGTATCAGCTTAACTTGGTTGCTTTCTGCTCCCCTGCTAAAAGTTTGACTTTTAGTGGTTTGATGGAAAGCCCATTGGTTGGCAAAAAGTTAAAGTCCTAACATCCAAGCAACATGCACCAAAGTTAAGCCTTCGGTTCAGGAAAGTGTGAGCTATGCACCAGAAGTGGTCAATCGCCAGAAGGGCGTGGCTTTGGATGCTGGACTTCCGCCTGCTCAAGCACCAACAAGTTTACTCTCCCACCAATTCACACAGAACCTGACAGGGGGTCCCTTGAAAAGGAATATGGTCTGCCAGGACCCCCCTTCAGGTTCCATGTTTGCTTGTGGGAGGGGATGTGAAATTTCAGATTCACGGCCATGTCCCTTTCAAACCACCGCCAAGCCGATAACAGAGCTGGTGAGCGTGTCAGTGCGACCGCGCCCCCCACCTGCAGCCGGCGCTAGGGCAAAGGCCGCCATGGCATGTGCGTGGATCGAGCTGAAAATTCGCAGGCCACATCCACCAAACTTCCGGCGCGTGCGCTTGCAAAGCCCCTACCAGATGGGACTTTACGCTACTTGGAAGAGGAAGAAGGCCACAAAAGACATCCCCACAAATTCCGGGAGGGGACGGAAGAAGGGGCAAGATTGCGCGGCGAAAGAGCCCGCTGCCCGCTGCAAAGTTCTCATTCTTTGGACAGGCATGCCTTGGATGGCGGGATTTATGGAAATCCCATAGGTCCGGTCAGAAACACCTTCGCAAATCCACACGACCTCTCAAGCTGAAGCAGCAAAAGGGTTCCTTCCTTACACCTCGCTTTGTGATCAACCGCTACCTGACGTGTTCAAATCGCAAGTCGATCACATCTGAATGACCACAAGTGAAAGGTTCCGGGCCAAGCAGTGAACAAGTCTCAAGAAAGGGCACCCTTAGAAAAAAAGGGTTTTGGTTTTCCTTGTATACCTTTCAGCCGACCTGAAAAAGGTTTCATACTCCAAAGAAGTCAGCGCCTAAATGCATCCGAAGCCCGGAAAGAAAACCCCGCGCACTGGGCGCGCGGCGGGTACGGCTCATAGCCAGCAGCTGGTGCCTCCTCTCTCACGGGGCCGTAGGGCCTGGGCGAGGATTGCGCCAACGCCAAGAACCTGCCGTGGGGTTCAACAGAAAAACACCTGAGCATTGCCTTGTACATGGTGGGTTCCCTTTTTTTGGTGGAAAAAGCCATGTTTCAAATGGGCAACATGTATCTTTTTTCTGAGGGATTTTGTATTACACCCTGGGATTACACCCAGAATGGTTCAAAATAGCACGGTTTTATCCGGAACTGTGCCTAAATAGGGTCAATACCCAGTGGGTGTATTCCCAGGGTGTAATACAAAAATCCTTAGATTTTAAGGAGCCCTGTTCAATGGCGGGAACTTCATTCAGCTGGCTTGGAGCGTGGTTTGGATTTGGATTTGAACGGGACACTGGTTTCTTGTAGAGGAATTCTTGGGCAGCCCCCCGCCCCACCCCCGAGCACCAACCAATCCAAACCACCAATTGGAGGGAAGCAGATTCATGGCTCGGTTCCTTCCCCAGAGATACAACAGTTGCGATGGGACATGTTCAACGCCACAGAGCTGTTGCCGCAAATGCGAGGCTCGCTCCAAGTGACCCTCTCAACGGATCAGTCGCGAAATAAAATAGGATGAACTAAAACAAGAAATCAATAGCTGTAAAGCAATAAAGAAAGTGAATACAGCCCCGTCAGCAATTCCAGCTAGAAGCATTTTGACGCAACAAGTCACTCATAGAGAGAAAAGGTACGGGTCGCTCAAAACAACCTGTCAGCCACAAGCTGTCTCGTTTTTCTCCTGTGTCTTTCACCTTCTCTTCCTATCCCTTTATCAAAAGGAAGAGACAGCCTATGGCTGACTAAAGACCAAAAGAGTCATCCACATATTCACCTTCTTTCACCTATCAAAGGCCTAAAGACCTTCACCATCTCAGCTCTTTCCAAGACTCCTACCCCGCTTCTCACAACGCATTTGCGCAGCCCATTGTCTCTTCTCTCGTGCTCCCCTCCCCCAGCTTGGGTATTCTGGAGGGTGTGAGTGAACCGAATGGGACATACAAAACTTGACGTTGGGTTAGGGGAGCAACCATTTAAACTCTAGCAGTTCAGTAGTTGGATTTCAACCACTCAAACAAAAGAAGCAAACATGTGAAATGTTTCCCAACAACAACCATGAAAAGGAGAATTGGCCAGGAACATGCTGAATTGAAACGCTTTCTGCAGGTGTCGCTAAGAAGGAATGTCACCCTCTGGCGATCTGTGCAGGCCTTTGGAATATGTTTGGTGGGACATCTGTAAACAGTTTGGCGGCCTCAACTTCTCTTGTCCACATGTATCACATATGACTATTCCAATCGCACCCATTTGCCAATCAGCTGTTCCAGTTCCAGGAGCAATTCAGAGGGCACAGCCTACATGGCGGAGTGCCTTCGGAGCAACGGGCGATCGGCATACATACCCCACATGTCCTAAGATCATTTTACACAGCACCAATAATCAACATTCGTAGCTGGGGTGCCCTCAGATCCCCCGCCAATAACTTAAATTTTAGTGGGCTCCCGCTAAGCCCTAACAAGGTAAAAAGCTCAAAATGAGTCATGAAACAAACCGGTGACTCATCGACCCCTCTCCGAGTTTGTGAATCTGTGCTTCCTGCGACTGAGTTGGCGGTGCTTTCACCGGCAGCTCCCTCGGAGAAGTCAGCGCGGATGCATGGTGGATACGCAAGGGGTTCGCTCGGAAATCAACCTTGCCAAGGCTTGTCTGCTTTAATTAGATGTGACAAACATCATGCTGTGCGATTCACAAAAGCAAGCAGGCCCACACAGGTAGAATTCTAAGCGACAGGACAATACTAAAACGTGTCATGTCTCGAGAGCGTCCCGAAAAGATCGAGGTAGCATACAACTCACCTTTTGAGTGGATTGGCCTACAGTTCAAACTTCTTGTTTACCACCAAAATGACCTACCCACAAAGTTCAAAGTGCAGGAACTCTTGATGTTGCTGGATTGAAGCGCTTACATCGCTTGGAACACAGGCTTCATCTGCTGATCAAAGATCGACCCACTCACATCCACAAGCCACAAAGACGTAAACCAAATCTTGGTTGACGTTGGAAGGGGAGCAACCATTTAAACTTGAGCAGTTTAGTGGGGAGTTCAACCACTAAACCACAATAAGAAAAACCGTAACATGCTTCCCAACAACAACCATGACATCGCCAACATAACATCAACATATAGGTCTCTTGAAGCTGAGCCCTCCCCACGCTGATGCCAAGGAACAATGGCCCAAGGCTGCATGCGGTTTCTGTCAACATGACAGCGGCTGCCGTGCTAAAACCGTGCCACAACTTTAGGCTAGATCTGTCCGGAAACACATCGGCGCACCCGATTTGAGGGACTTTCCGCGGCATCTTCCTGAAAGAGCACGCCATCCGCGAAATGTCCTTTTCAGTGGTGAGATGGCATGGTCCAATGAGAGCTCGGGCTGATTCACTCAACATGCAACCGCCCAACCGGCTTTGGGGTCCCCTCTCAGCGAATTCCTCCGTTGGTTCCATGCAGCGCAACTTGGCCAATGACGTGGAACCCATGCCCGCGTTGCTTGCGGCTTGCGCTGGGGTCCGAGCATTTCATTCTGCAACACCTCAGGGCTGAAACACAAACCCAGAGACGGCCCACCAACAATCAACCCGTGATGGATGAATCGGGAGTGGCCAGTCTCAGAGGGGACGAAACGCTTCACCTTTGGGCGCAACACCCGCGATGAATCAGCAAGGTGTGTGAAAAACTTGGGGCGGTAGCTTGAGTGAAGAGGCCGGAGGAAAACGGAAGTTGGACCTGCCCTACAGGCTTTGTATCCTGACATAGCCTAACCCAACCACAGTGACGCACATCTCAACACCATCTGAAGGTATAGGATCCGATGCATCTCTCCAGCACGGCTCTAAACCCGCGATAGCATTTTGCTGCCAAGATGAGTTGGCCTCTCCAGCTTTGTGCGGCGGAAGGGCCTTGCCCAAGGCTGGGCTTCCCTGCAGGACCCGGCGGCAAGGACATGGCAGGCGTTTCAACGGCCGCGTCCGCGCGCGCGAAACAGAAATCCCAGAAATCCGGGTCTGGGCGGATTCTGCCTCGATGTTTCTGGGTTGGAATTCCGGAGAGTCGAGAAGGGCCTCGCAACCATGGGTTTGTAAACTGACATGAATCGAAGTTCCGGTGCAAGGCAATGCCTGCCCTGCAACGTGCGGACTCTTTCAAGGACGTTGTCAGCGTTCAGTGTTGACCGGCTGCAAGCCCTGCTTTCAGGAGCAAGTGGCTGCTTACTGCTGCGCTGCCTTTGACAATATCAGGTGCCCCGTTGAAACCGCCCCTTCACCACATACCCACTGCGCAACATGAACAGATTTGGCAAACAGTTTGATTAGGTCCCAGCTTCATCCAAGAGCAGCCCCATTCAGGGCGCCCAACGTCCCTTCTGCGAGCCAAATGCCACGAGATGCATGGGGGGGCTGTGATGCCGGTCCCAGGCATGGCAGACTTGTTTTGGGCTTACTGAAGATCTTGAAGCTGAACACCACCACATCTTGAACATCTTGAAAGGAACCACCGAATATTTTTTGAGGCACCGAACATCTTGAAGGGAACCAAGCGGATTTGAGCAACCCAGGACAAACACGACACTTCGTCATTTGGGGAGTAGCTGAAAAGCGCAAATCCGGATTCGTACATGACTCTGTGCCCCCAGCACTGTTTCAGCACCTTTTGTATGGGCTGTCAGGATGGAGCATGCGCTCATTCGCACCGATTCGCCTAAGCACTCATCCTGCTACCAAGCGTTCAGCTTACGTTGCCAGCTTCCTAGCCTTGTGCCATTCTTTCCGATCTCTGCACTTCAGACTTGTAGCATGGGCACATCTCTTCGCGCTGGCGACCTCATCTCCACTCGTGGCGCTTGCGCCAATGGGCGTGGGTGCATCTCGAAGCATTTCCAGCGCTACCGCCTGTTTTCACCCTCCGAAGCCCTGCTTCTGCATCACCCTCTGTGCCGGTGCGTGCGGTCAAGGGGGCTGACATTGTTTGGCGTCTCCTCACTGGGGCTTCATCAAATGGATCATGTGCTCCGTCCTCACCATGCCCGGAACCTGGTGCGCCTCATCTGCGCAGCTCTCGATGGTGGATGTGGCCACCTCGGGACGTGGTGGATCCACTTGTTTAGGGCTCCACCGCACTGAGGGCTGCGCCACTTCAAAGCCGACTTCAGCAGCTGCCAGCAGCGTGGAGTGCAGGCTATCGATGCGGTCGCCATCGCCCGTCCTAGTGGAGCCAAAATGGAAGTAGTGAAGCAAAGGGTTTTGGAAGTTTGGAAGACTACCACCCTCTTGACAAGCCTCCCTTGTCCACTTCTATGAACAGCTTAGCAAGATTGTTGCTTCAATGGAGTTGGGAGATGCAGTCTTTCGAGGGTCCGATGTTGTTCCCGGCTGGGAATCAGAAGGATCCCGAAAACGCCGTTCCAAGGCTCCGACTTCTTCAATGCATACTCCAATCGCGCAAAACAACACTCAGGCCGACATCGGATGATCTCACGGTCCCATCGAGTGGCAGGTTCAAACACTTGGCTGACGTTGGAGGGGAGCAACAAATTGAAATTTTAGCAGTTAAGTGGGGATTTCAACCACTAAACCACAATGAGCAAAAGTGTAAAATGTTTCCCAACAACAACCTTGAACAAGTCCAAGCTGGTTACAACTAGCACGGTCTTCCCAAGCCTCAAGTCCAGGAACTCAGCAGGTAAGTTTAGTCTTCAACCATTTGTTTATTGCTCAACTTTCAGGGGATGCTCTACATCAGCTAAAGGCGATCTTTGTGGCGCAAGTGTATCCGCTAGGCTGCCTCGTCCCTGAGCAGAAGGCCTTTGGACCTCTTGTAGGTCATGGAGCCGGTTTGTTTCCAGAAGGCCTGTGGGTATCAAAGTGGGACCGAATCGCCACACCCCGCCCACTTCATTCCCAGCGTCATGATGGTGGCCGTGCCATGTGGCCGGAGGTTTCGGAACGCCGCCCCTAGCCACTCCACCTGCTCTTCTTGCCACATGGCCGCTGCCTCCTGACCCCCCCTTTTTCCATGTGGCGAACATAAGGCCATGCACCCCCAAGGAGCGTCCGTTTTTGTGAGAGGAAGATGTCTTGTTCCATTGCATTTTGGGTTCGGTCAGGAGAGTCAAGCGGACGGCTTGGGTTAGGTGGTTAGGTGCCTATTTCATGGGGCTCAATGGAGTTTCCACCCGCGGCCAGCAGCTCTCAATCAACCTTTTAGGTACTGGGCTTGGCCGCAACTCTGCCTACGGTCATGCCCCGTACCGCCATACCTACATGACAACTTCGCAAATGTGGGAGTGGCTCAAAATGCAAGAGCAAAATCACGACTGGAAAGGGCTTTCTGAATACAAATCTTGGAGCAGTCCTCAACTCCACGACGTTTGCGGCTGCGGATAAGCCAGCCCTTGGATTTGTCCACGTCTTCGGTCCTCCTCGCTGCGAGGCGTAAAGCTCGCAGAGCCGATCTCCTAGCCATCCGGCTCCCGGGACACGACGTGCCTCAGCCTCTATGACATATACGGGCATATATACATACACATACCTATATATATATATATACATCTATATATATATACACATCTATCTGTCTATATGTATATATATATATATATTATATTATTCGCAAACACAAAGATCAATATACAGTGAAAATCTCTCTTTTTCAGCCCAGGACAAGCTATGGTTGTGTGCGAGGGCTTTTGGGTGGATGCGTTTGTCAACGGCGTCTTTTCCAAATGCTTTGTTGCTGTTTACATGCCTTTTCTCTAATTTGCATATTGGAGTATGTAATTCTCCCCCGGCCCATGATCGGGTATCCTTGGCTGATTAAAACAACTGAGCACGATGGCTGAGAGCAGGGATGTCAGTTGCCTTTCTTGGGATGTCTTGGGAATAGCGAAGGCTCCAACAAGCGATGCTCAAACCACACATCTTGGTTGCTTGACTTTAGAGCAAATTGAGAGCGCCTTTTCAATCTGCTTTGGGGGCCATCTCCACAACTCGCCAATGGGTGTGTCAAATGGGGACCACTCATTCAGCCAGGGTTCCAGGCACCTTTGGAGCGCACCTGGAAGAATTTCCTTAAGGGACCCCCGAACGTCACATGCCAACGTGGGAGGGTCGCCTCAATTTGTCTTTCCGAAGCCTTGCGAACCCTGATGCCTCGCCCGTTCCAGCGCTCCTGCTCCACTTGAAAGTCTCCGAGGAGCAAACCAAAGGCCGAGTCCTCGCCGAGCTGCTGGCAATCCGCTTGGGCAGCCAGCTGGTAGCCTCAGGCGATCGCCATGGAGTCGACCAGGGCTCAAACTGGGCTGTCCGTTTTCTGATCCCCTGCCGAAAGCTTAGCTTTTCGTCAATGGACAACGCCACTAAACCTAAAAACAACTAAAAAGGCTAAGGGGATGGCAACCTCCCAGACAAAGCTTTCAGGGTCCTTGAAGCTTTCCGGGGGTCGGAGGTAATCGAGCTCAGCTCAAGGAATAGAATTGCACACCCGCGTTTTTGTTTGTTTTCTTTACACCAGTATCTGCCAGTATGCAGAACAACTCGGCTTCAGCCTCTGAAGGCCTAGGCATGCGGCATAGCGAAGGGAGAGCTGTCCTTTACTGCCAGGATGCATCCCAAAGCAAATCGAATGCCGCCGTTTTGAGGGCTCGCCCTGAGCGTTGAGCCCATTTTGGATTCATAACAGCTAGCCCATTCAAACGCCTTTAGTTTTTACCCTTTCGCACAATCTGGGACCAGGAGGTGGTGTCAACAACCCATCCGAAAAAAGAGCTTCCCAATCTTGTCCTCTTGGCCCACACCAAAACATGTCAAGCAGCTATAGACGCCGGGATATGGCGGGCTGGTGATGACGGCGCCTACAGGCTCATCCAGGCACAAGCGCCGGCAGTCGCAGCGCTGCACCGTGGCCTGGCGTCTAGACGCTTGGCTAGCCCCATCAAAGTCAGGGTGGCTAACACGATGCTGGTTGAGCTGCCAGGTGTGTCATTTTGTTTGAGGGTCATTACTTGGCTTTTTCCCGCAATGGTTTTAAAGGAACACAAAAGAACCCCCCCGTCCTTCCCTTGAACCGTGCTCTCCATTCACTCTGTATGGAAGTGTGTTGATTCCCCAAGGCTCCATCTAGGTTTTTATATACATTGCCACTCAGACTCCCCAAATCCGGGCATGACATATCACCTACATTGTGCCTTTCTTTTCGTGGACCCCCAAGCTGGGCTCACTTGCCCAAAAGACCTGGAAATAAAAGGTTAAACCTTTTGGGACCTTTTCTAAAAATGGACCAACATGGGAAAACCCAAAGGTCAAAAGGTCGGCTTTGGGCAAGTGAGTGGGTTTTCCAAAGCCACACCACATGCGCGGCCTCGAGAAGACCCCGCCGCCCGCTTGGAGTCCGGTCAGCGTTTCAGCGCGCCTCGGCTTCACCACTCGCCACCCGCAGCTGCCGCAGCTGCTCTGCGAAGCGGTAGGCCGTGGAGAGGAAGTAGCGGCGCGGCTGGGCGTCCGAGCTCCTGAGCCCCAAAGGACTGTGGATGGACAAAATCCGTTTAGCACCACGAGATGAAGCCATGCGGAAACCCTGGTTTAGTTGGCATTTGCAGAATCGCATCATTCCAGGGTTTCTGAGGTGCAGGATTTCGTCCATCCACAGTACGGCCCTCCGACATGGTAGGCCCCCTGGAAAAAATAAGCTATGTCCAGTCTTGAAATCGATACCTTGCAAAGCCGAAAAGGGAAAATAACAAGTCCAAGTATTCTCCAATGCACTATCCCGATTGGGAAACCACGAAGAGGACTCCTTACCGCAACTCCAAGGAGCAAGGATTGCCTTTGAAGCGTTTGAAGAGCCCGGCGTGGTAGGTTCCTTCTCTGCGAATTCACATGGGAGTTCCCCTAACCCCGATTGTTTCTAGAGTACTCTCCTGTTTGGTCTCCATGTCTTGTTTTGCAGGGGGCAGGCAATCTGTGGTGTGGAACAACACCAAGGCCATCTTCTCCAAATCGGAGAGGCTTCCGATTTGAGGGAGGGTTCAATTGGGGCCTTAGTGCTTCGAACATCAGCTAGCATGAGGAACTCCAACAAATGAATGTGACACTTCAATGAGTGCTTCCAGTTTCCACTATAGCAGGTAGCCAGGGGAATCTTCGTGAAACACATTCACCTATACCTGCGTCAGTTTGAGCATCGAGCTAGGCAGGCGCCTTGAGGTTGCCGCTTGGCTTCTTCAAGTCGCCAGTCGGCCATGAGAATGCCAACTGAATCCAACCGAAAGGAAGCGCCCGTTGCGACGGAACGCCCAGGTAAGTTCTGAAGGCCCGAACGAAGTCCCAAGCCATGGGTATCGAGACTCGCTTGGCATCACCGCTGGGGCAAACTCCCTGGTATTTTGGTGGGTGAAACCTCTGGATCGTGGGAGTGGCTGCCTTTCGCTGGCAGTGAGTGCATTGCCCGAGCGGCCGAATCTCCAAACCTCGAGCAGCCCAGAAGCAAGTTGCAAGAATTCTGGAACAATGGCGCATCGGAACACATCAGTATCAAGCTTAAAATCAGCAGCAAGCTGAAGATGAGCCACCTGCACATGAAGCCAGCCTTGCCATCGATTGGGAGAACCAAATCTTCCCCTCACCCCCCGCACGTTCAAAAGCGCCCCGAACGCCAAGGATCCGGCTTGCCGCTACCACCCGCCAAGCGATGGCGAAAATGAACCAAAGGCAATCCTTGAGAAGCGTCTCCGCCTTGCCTGGGATGCCCGACTCACGCCCCACTATCTAGGTCCTCCAGTACAGAGATTAGAAGGGTACCCTTTTTTTCTGTAGTCTATTTCAGTAGGGGAACCCTCCTGCAAAAAAGGGGTGAGAAAGGGCACCTAGCTGGGGCACCTAGCAAAGGGCGGTGCAAAGAACATTGTGCAACAACTATCCGATCCGCACCCGGGTCTCCGGCAATGAGTGGTTTGCCCTGGCAAACGGTGGTCAAACGGTCATGGCCAAGTCATTGGTAGGCCATAGGTCTTGGGAAGGCTGGTCGCCATTGATTTCAAGGGCACCCGACTTTGAATCCGGGAAAAACATACTATTCTGTTTTCTACCTATGCTTTATTTACCATAGGTGTGAATCTAAAGAAGATTCTCGAAACCCCGAAGACAAATACCCTCAAAAGCACAGAGCTCGACATCGCGAGTCGCTGATCTCGCCGCGAAGGATGTCCCAATCGCCGGAACTTTGCCCCAGCTTTGCTGAGATCTCCTACAAAAGGGGAGCGCCGCGAGGAAAAGAACGGCACCACCAAAGGTCAGGGAACCCTTCGTTGGTGGTTTGGAATGATGGTTTAGGGGATTTGAACCCTGGTTCTTGTACAGACGAAATGGGAACCTACCCTGAACCACCAAACCAGAATAGCGGGCATGTGTTTTGGATTCAGAAGGTGTGATGCGCCTGAGACCGGGATTTTTTCAGAAACCAACTAGTGTGAAGTGGAATTTGGCCATGCAAAGGACTTGGATGGACATCTAAGGTGATCACCTTTTTTTTTTCTGAACAGGGGAAAAGAACTGGTGAAAGGTCGGCAGATGCATCACCTGTCGCATCACACGTGTGTTCCATCCAAAGGACCTGGGTGACCTGGAAAAGCAGATTATTCTCTGAACATGATGGAACAGGGCAAATCAACAGCGTTGTTATTCGTCGGCTTTGCTCTCACCCTTTTCAGCTCCCCACTAATTGGTGGTTTGGATTGGTGGGCTATGGGCAACCTGGCATTGGACTCATCTGCTGGTGGCCGTTGCTTTCGGTCGCATGGCATTTCCTGAGTTGTTTCTCACGAAAAGCCAGCCAGCCAAGGCTTCGCTGGCAACAGCTAGCCCGCTGAAGGAACCCCCTTGGCCCATTGGCATGGCTGTTGATCCATCCTCGTCTTGAACCACCCTCGGATCGGAGAGCTGGCTGCTCTTTGCCCATAGATGGACCAACTTCTGCAGGTGGAAGACTGAGACAAGCATGTTGCACTGGCAAAAACCATGCAGCACTGGCAAAAACCATCACACTGAAAAAAAAACAACCTGATTCCCTGAAAGTTCCACTTGCGGGAGAAAAGGAGACCAACAAACCCAACCAACATATTTATAAACCAAAAACCACCAGCCACACCTAAGGAGCCGGATGCCACGATCTGCGCGCCGCGTTTCTTGCTGGTGCTCAGTTGGAATGAGTTGGAATGAACCGTTTTGGGATTCCCCAATAAAGGAAACCGCCGAGTGGTATGGTTTAGTTTGGGTTCATTCCAATTCCTAGGTCCCCCAATAAGGGCACCCCTTTTTTTCTGTAGTTTATTTTAGTAGGATAACCCTCCCAACCAAAAAAGAGGGGTAGAGAAGGGCACCAATTGCTGGGGGGCCGAGTTTCTTTCTCATTTCTTGGCACCAAAACGCCGCCAACCCGTCGCCAACCACTTCGGCGCCACTTCGTCGCCAACTTCGCCCCGCGCCTCGGCCTTGGCCACCAAGGGCCCCAGCGGCGTGGCGCGGTCCGTGTGGCGCCGGGCCACGAAGGCCGCCAGGGGCGAGGCGTCGCAGCCGTGCGCGCGGCGCCCGGCCACCGCCGCCTGCGGGGGTGGGCTGGGGGCTCGGGGCTGGGGGTGGGGTGGGGGCCTGGCAAAATACCCCAATTCCTTTTCGGGGCTGGGGATATGCCCCAGAAGAAGGGCGGCAAAGAACATGGCTGGAATTTTGAGAAACACCTGGGGTTGGGGCACAGAACCCTGTTGAAATTGGTCGAAATGGGAGGAAACTGCGCACTTCCATGTTTGTCGCGAATGGGTTTTAGGTTGGCTTGGAATGGACAGGCAAGGTCCCTTTGCTCTGAACCTGGAGGTTCCCGCAAAACCCAAAAGCACCTTAGCATGGACGGGTTCATGTCCACCCTAGCTCCAGTTTCTTTGACCAGAGCACATCTGCGAAATTCTCGTCAGCATCGGGTGGCAACAGCGCCACATGTGCGGGGCTCAAGGCTACGAATAGATACATGACTGCAGCACAGGATCATAGCGGCCAAATCTCAATCAACCATTTCCATCTGCGCCTCCGCCTCCCAACCGACATCATGCTCGTTGAAACCCATCAAACATTCGTGTTTTCTCCATCAAGTCTCCTTTTGATGGATCCTCGGATGCGGGCCGCGCCAAGAAGATTGCGGCGGCGAACCGCGGCCCGCAGTCGCGCGGCCTCGATGAGCACCGTGCCGGAGCCGCAAAAGGGGTCCAAGACGTCTCCTTGGATGCGATGCGGGGAGCTTTCCCGTCCATTAAAAGAAAAACAACGCCCTCCAGGAGTCGCGCGAAAACTGGGCTTTGTTGTTTAATTCCTTCAATTCTCATATTTCCTGCCATGAACCTTAGCCCGCATGGATGGTTTGGCTTGGCTTGGAGCTTGCAAAAGGAAACAAACTCTCCGAACTCGACGCTGAACAATTGCGAGGGAGGAGACGGCCATCCCTGCAAATGCAACTCGGAGACTTGCGACAAAAATGCAACCTGCTTCGCACAAAGCGCTTCTTTGAACATCCCGTCGAACTTTCGGAATCAAAGTCGGGACGTGGCAATACGCGAACTTGTGATGAACCGCTAGTTTGCACCATCTCAACAAACTAAACGCAGCGCCGCCTCTCAGAAGGGTGACAACCTCAATTGCCCGAGGGACCCAGAAATACAAGGCTAGGTCCTCTAGTAGAGAGGTTAGAATAAGGGTACCCTTGTTTTGTAGTCTAGTTTAGTAGGGGAACCCTCCCCTAAAAACGGGAAAAGGGCACTGGGGGACCTAGAAGGTGAACCTTTTGGGGCCATGACTAAAACGGAAACGCCAAAAAGGGCAAACCAAAAGGTCAGATCGATCGGTCAATTCGCTGTGGGCAAGTGAGACACCGAGAGCTCACTCGTCCGCTTCGTCCGGATGTGATTGCAAGGGGCCGCTGGTGACTTTGAGAAGCTCTCGCGCGGTCATGGCCTGCATGCCAGCCATGTACTTGAAGGCACCATGCGTCAGCTGTGACCTGACATGCGGTCGTCGGACTTGAATCAGGGGTGATTGAACCCTCAGAAAAAGCTTTCAGTGATCATTGCAGAAAAGTAATTCTACATTTGCAATGGGGCTCATATGTAGGGCATGCTGTGTCCAAAGCACATGTTCCTGTCGTTGCTGTGTTTTCAGGAGCACCCAGGCAACGGTTTTACTTGGAACTGCCCATGTTTTGCAGGGCCCCTGAAACCCACCTAGAAGCCAAAGGACACATTCTGATGCCAGGAATGGGATCCACTTCTTTTCCGACTTCTTCACCTTCAAGTACCAGAAATCCCAATTTAGCACCCCCTCCCCTATTTTTCTTCAAAAATCCAACGAATCTGAGAATCCACTCCGTCGGTATGGTCTCAGCTGGGCGGCTCTTCCGGCGGAAGCCGAGGATAGCCGTAGACCCACTGGTACTCCAAGGCCAGCTCCAAGTGCCTGAAGCTTCTACCATGATCCCCCCTACCTTAAGGGGGAGGGGGGTGGGGGGTCCCGCAATTCCATTTATCTCGTCTTCCCCACAAATGGAACTCCAGGGGTCGCCCCCCTCCCCCAATTCCATTTTTAAGGGGGTGGGGATCTACCATGAGGGCCAGCCCGTGTGATTTCTGAACTTCAGGCATAGGTGGCCTTTTGGAAAAATAGATGGAATAACCCCCATCTAAACCAGTGGCTTGCCCATCTATTCTTAGCAAAACTCACCTAAGGACACCTATTTCTGGTCTGTCTTTTTCAGCGGATCCCAAGTGGGTGGGTTCTCCTTTGGCTTCCCCGCTAAAAGCCGCCTTGTTGGGTCGGACCCCCCCTCCAAAAAAAAAGAAGAAGAGGCTTTCCTTTGGCTTGTCCTTAAAACAGTCTTTCAAGGTTGGACCCCCAAAATGACTTCGGTTCTTGCTTGGCTTCCCTTTGAAACAGACCCCCTCCAAAAAGACACCTCCCATGACCGGAGCCCCAAATTGACCATAGGCGGTTGTTTGCTTTCGGCCATTCCTCAGATGTCTTTCCCCTTTTGGATCGGGCGTTGAAAGCTGGCGGCAACTTTGACCTATGGGCTTGGCTTAAGGAGCTTGCTTGTCTTGGTCTGGTTCAACGGCGTCTTCAATGGTCTTCAGTGACAGGAAGCGGATTTGGAAGCCATGGACCTTGCTTCCCCCAGTGTGCTGCTTGCATCATCTGTTGGCTCTGTGCTTTTCATGGTTGCTCCCTTTCAACATGGGGAACCTACAAGTATGTGCAAGTCCGGGGCCCCCCTGATTTTGGAGTACCCAACCAAGAAGGCAGGCAAGCATGCAGGAAACGCATGGTTTCACTTTGGTGCCCCTTTGAACCGCTGCACATTGACGACCAAAGCAGACAAATTTTGGGCGCCCCACATTTGCCCCGAAAGAAAAAAAAGAGCGGCGCAGCGCGCATCGGGAGGGTTGTTTTTTGCGGCTGAGGCGCTCCGCGATGGCGGCGTCCCCCTGCGAGCGGAAGCGGTACAAGGCCTTCTTCAGGACCCCGCCGCTCTTCAAGAAGGGGTCCGCCTGGCCGGGCTTCAAGGCGTCCGCTGCTCACTTCCGATCCCTCGAGCGGAGTTTGGGGCCCCGAAAAAAGGTGACCCAACGGGAGAATGGGCATTCAAACAACCACGAAAACACGGCTTTTGCCACTAAAATTGTCTTTCCCAACAGTTTACCATCCCAAAACAACGTGGAACCAGACGTTCGGGCGTCCCTTTAAAAGGAAAATGGTCTTCCAGGATTCCCTGGTTAGGATCCAGGTGGATTGGTGGGAGGGTAAAGTCCAGGCACGGAAGTGAGGCTCCATGCCTCGCAATCTCATTCTGGCAAGCGCGCTGCCCTGGCTCGGTCTGTTGAGCAACAAGTTCTCCCAAAGATGGTGCAAATAAAACATTGAACGCCCAAAATGACATTAGTCGTGTCAGGCTTTGCTAGGCGGTGCACGTGTTTGTGGACTCTACGAGGCCTGAGCTCGAGCCCCTCCCGTGCGAAAAACCACGTGACAAAGCGTTTTATCGCGAATATTCTGGCTTTGAGTAGCAGGATGCTTGGAAGGGTTTCTTCTCGCTAAGGTCGCACTTGCGTAGGCAGTCAGTTTGACTTTTTTGCTGAGCTTTGTTGCCAGGACAAATCTTTGTCAGCATGGTCAGGTTTTGCACCTAGCTGGCAACAGGTAACACGTGTCCATCGGATTTCAATGGATTTCCCGGGGTTGCAATTGATGTTGGGACTTGCCCCGTCATTCGTCCCCTCGGTTAAACCGGGACACACGGGGATCTGAATTCAGATCCTTTGGTGGAGATCATTTCAATGCGGAAAAATGTGCAATTTTTAATCTGATTTCAATACCACCCCGCTTCCAAAAAAACAGGCTACAAAAAGAACACCGGAACACCTGGGTGGCCGGTTTAATTCTATAGTTAACTGCAGTTAACTCCCCCCTCTTCCCCCCCCCCCCCCCCCCCCCCCCCAAATCGCCGGTTTCCGCAGCTTGACGCCTCCTCAAGGCTCAGCTTCTGCCTGACGGCCCTGCGCTCCGACGCCTCCATCGCCTGCAGCCACCGCTCCGCGCCCTCGAAGTCCCCCATCCTGCAGCCGTCCGTTCGATGGGTCGCAGGTCACCGGAAACGGGTGGCAGGGGTGGCATGAGCCCAAAATGGCCATGGGTCAAAATCCAAACCGCTTATCCCCCAATGAACATCCCGATTCAATCCAACCACTAAAATAGGTTCTAAAATGGGTGGTGCATTCACCTACCCCAAAATGGGATCCCATTGGTTTTGACCCACAGCCAAATGAATCTCGAAAAAAAACATCCGCAGAAATTCAAACCCGAGACGGTTCAATGCAAGGTGAGCATGTCCGCGGCCAGGCGAATTTACCACTCCATGCCAGCTGGAGTTCCCAACTTGCAACAGGTATTTGGCCATTTTGGGCGAACCTCTGCAAAATGATGTGGGTATGAATTTTAAAGTGGTTGGACACAACCCCCGGCGAATTCTGGTGTCTACCGAAACCCCCCAACCACCAAGCAAGCAACCAAGCAAGCAACCAAGCAACCAAGCAAGCAACCAAGCAAGCAACCAGCCAGCCAGCCACCCACCCATCCCCCCCCCCCCCAACCCCTCACGACTTCTCAGTCCTGGAGCAGGCCGCGCGCAAGGTGTTGTAGGTCACGGCGTCCGGGCTCACCCCGCTGCGCTCCATCCGCCGCAGCCACGCCTCGCAGCTCTTCACGTCCCCGCGCTGCGCGCAGCCGCGGAGGAGGCTGTTGAAGGTGACCTGCGTCGTCGGCTTCCCCTTTGGTTGACGTTGGAAGCAACAGTTCTCAAATTTCGGCAGTTAAGTGGTTGGATTTCAACCACTAAACCCCTTGTTTCTTGGTTGGAAGGGGAGCAGCAAATCTCGAATTTTAGCAGACTTCCCCTTGTTTGGTGGTTTGACGGGGGGTAAAAATCCTCGAATTTTAGCAGTTCAGTGGTTGGATTTGCACCACTAAACCACAATAAGCAAAAAACATGCTTCCCAACAACAACCGTGGTTTGGTGGTTTGTTGTTCGGTGGATGGTGAAATGGGGCGGTGGCTTCCCATTTGCCCTCTAGATTCAGGGCTTCAAAACCCCAAACCAATCCGAACCAATGAAGGGGTACTTGAACCCCAGGAGCCCAAGACAAACATGAAGGCCTTTGACTCCAAAAACATGAGGTCTTGGGACCCTGCGGCAAGGGTGCGAAGGACATCTTTGTCGAATTCATGGAATTGGGCAGTTTTCCGGACTTGGCACTCAGCTGCGTTGAAGCAAGGCCAAAAGAACACCACACTTTGTGCAAGAGAGCACCTGTGCTGCCCTACCAAGGACAAGAAAGGAAAAAAAGAAGACCTGTAGCAACTTGTGTCACCGCTTTTTTCAACTCCATCGATTCATAGATGTAGTGGCGCGCTGTTTCACAGGAAGATCCTTGATGTTTGCAGCAACCGCTGCCTCGCTCAATCTGACCCCCGTGCCATGTATACCTGAGGAATCCGTCCCTGCAATATAGAAAGGCCTAAATGCATGATGGGTACCAGGTAATTTAACCATGTGGGTGATTTGAGGGCACCGCTTGTTTTGTGGTTGTAACGGGAATGAACATGAAACCCACCATCCTAAAACAAACACCTACATTTTCCGGGGGAAGGGACTGGTGCCTACCCACCCAGAACCACGCAGAGAGGCCTCGTCAGGCGCCAACTTAGACAGCTGCATTCTGTCCAGCCACTGCTCCGCACGCGTCATGTCGCTCGCGCATGCTTTGATGAGGCTGTTGTAGGTGACCTGGTTGTCAGCCAAAAACAAGACTTGGCTTCGGGACAACCTCCAAACCGTGCAAAGCGTGCAATGCACCCCAAGCGCGTTTCAACTAGCAAAGGCCTTCGCTCTATTTGTAGATTTGCTGTCGTTTTGCTTCTTGAGGGCAATCTGGAGCTGCCCTGGCTCGATTCGTGTTGCCGCCCTGCTGCAACTTCAGCTGTTCTCAAGCTCCTCTCTTTCTCTCTCTTTGTCTCTCTCTGTCTCTCTCTCGTTCTCTCTCTCTCTCTCTCTCTCTCTCTTTCTTTCTTTCTTTCTTTCTTTCTTTCTTTCTTTCTTTCTTTCTTTCTCTCTCTCTCCCTCTCTCTCTCTCTTCGCTCTCTCTCTCTCTCTCCTTTTATTTCTTTCTTTCTTTCTCTCTCTCTCTCTCTCTCTCTCTCTCTCTCTTCGCTCTCTCTCTCTCTCTCTCTCTTTCTTTTCGTTCCCTCTCTCTCTCTCTCTTTTTCTCGCTCTCTCTCTCTCTCTCTCTTTCTCTCTTTCTCTCTTTCTCTCTTTCTCTCTTTCTCTCTCTTTCTCTCTCTTTCTCTCTCTTTCTCTCTCTTTCTCTCTCTTTCTCTCTCTTTCTCTCTCTTTGTCTCTCTTTCTCTCTCTTTCTCTCTCTTTCTCTCTCTTTCTCTCTCTTTCTCTCTCTTTCTCTCTCTCTTTGTCTCTCTCTCTCTCTCTCTCTGTTTTCTCTCTCTCTCTCTCTCTCCCTCTCTCTCTATTATTCTCTATCTCGTTTTCTCTCTCTCTCTCTCTCTTTTCTCTCTCTCTCTCTATTATTCTCTATCTCTTTTTCTCTCTCTCTCTCTCTATCCTATTTTCTCCCTCTCTCTCTCTCTCTTTTGTCTCTCTCCCTCTCTTTTTTTCAGTCTCTTTCTGTGTTTCTCTCTCTCGCTCTCGTTTTCTTCTCTCTCTGTCTCTCTATCTTTCTCCCTCTTTTTTCCCTCTCGCTGCCAAACGGGGGTTGAAGTTGTCCACTACACCATTCCCACGGAACATGCTAGCATCAGCATCCGTCACACCCACATGAGCTTCGGTTTCCCCACATCCCCCGCATCCCAGCGGCCAAAGTCGGCCTCACTTTGCTCTGCTGCCTCAGTTGCGCACATGGACCCAGAAATACAGGGTGATTGCCTTTTGGGCCATGAGCAGCAATGGGACCAACCACTTTTTGGGGCCACTACTAAAAACGGCGAAAAGCTCAAAAAGGGGGAGGCCAAAAGCTCAGATCGCTCGGTCTTTTTCGGTGAGCTGCAGTTGCCCATGGAGCCGCTCCGCCCGATCCATGTCCCCAGATTCGGCGCAGGCGTTGATGGCGCTGTTGAAGGCTGCCACCGGCACTTGGAGCCCCGACTGCCTCAGACGCCTTGGTCGGAAGCCGGAGGGCCAACGCAGGGAAGTGCCTGAGTCATAATCAAACCCCGGTATTGATATGGTCCAAGCCCAGAACCATGTCAAGAATGAAGAAGGCAGCCGCAGCTATTTATGGTTGGGATTGTCCATTACCAAGCTTCTTCTACCCGGGCTTTGATTGCGGCTCACCTCGCAACGCAAGGAAGGAAATCGATCGACCAAAGCTTATGAGACCGTGCTGGAAAGAACTGGGCCAGGGCTGGTCTAATTGGGGTGGATTTTTGGCTAGCGTAGACGGCAGTGGTTGGTTGGGTGGGTTTAGGGTTGACTTTGGACGGTTTAGGGTTGGTGTGGAGCTGGTTGGTGGTGCCCGGATTGAGCACTGGCTGTGATCGAGTTTCGGGCTGGTTTGGGATTGGTTTTGGGGTAACGCTCGTAAGTTGCCTGTTGCAAACATAGATGGTAAATGGAATAAACACGAATGAACACACTTCTAAACCGTTGCCTAGTTCTATCCAACTAACCCTAAAATATGGCAACGGCCGAATCAGCACAACTTGGTTGCTGTTGAACCCCCTGCAAAAGGTTTAACTTTTTGGGGGTTTAGTGGAAAACCCAAAAAGTTAAAGTCTAAAGATCCAACCCAACAGCAATCAAGACAAAACTCTAACCGTATCTCTCAAGCCACTGTGAAACCCGCCAGCCCTGAGCCCCCAACCCAACCCCCCCCCCATTGAGATCCCAGCTAAACCCCAAAACGACCAGCCACAACACACAACTGCCACCAAGCCAGAGCCTATATGCAGCCCTAGGCTGGTGATGAATGATATCTATGCAGCCAGCCAAACCAAGCAGCCAGGGAATCAGACGTAAGAAACAACCAGACAAACACAAACACAAATCCACAAACATGGCAGTTATGCGCACACTTGGGACCTTCCAGCCACTAATCGAAACGCATCCACATGCCCACTTTGGACTCCTTCGGAGAAAGCTAGTGCTGCGAATAACCAACAATGAACGGGTTCATAACCACCGAGTCACCTAATCAAAAGCAATCCAGCTCTGCTTCAACACCAGGGTTTGTCTCAAACAAGGAGACCCCTCCAAAACATGGTGGCTTTCCTTTTGGCTTCCTTTTGGCTTCCTTTTAAACCCACCCCAAAAAGCAAACAACAAAAAAGACAACACCACCAGGGTTTCGGCCTTTGGGGTCTCATTCAGCCCAAATCCTCCAGGCCCTCCCGCGCCCGACAAAAGGTTCATTATACTCTGGGCTCCCGGGCTGAAGCCACGTTTCCGCCGCCTCGGGGCGAAGTCGGTTCGCCTTGACCAGGCTGCAGTAGATGACGCCGTTGGGCCGCAGCCGCTCCTTGCTCGAAAACAAAACTCGGCGGCGAAATCTGCTCCGCTGCCAAGAGTGTTAAACGTTTAGCGGTTTAATGGAAAACCCATGGTTGGCAAAAAGTTAAAGCCCTAACATCCAACAAACGAAACTCCATGCGAGCCGATTGGCACGGATTGGGGGGTTGCAATTGCCTCCATTTGCGTTTTCGCCCCTGGAAAAAATAGGAAAAACGGCTCCAGTAGTGATAGGTTCCTAAAACCAACAGGGGACATACAAAAACATGTTTAAGCAATCTTAAGCACATGGATTGCTGATTAGATCTAGATGGAATCGTTTGGAACCAGAAATCCGGTGGACCTGTGGGAAGTCCATTTAATGATAGCACGCCGTTTCTGGGCTTACAAAGGGCTGAATAGATCTAAACTGTTGCTGCAACGACCCCTCTGCAAAAGTTGACTTTGACGATTCCTGGGTCCGATTCGGAAAATCCTGTGCTCAAAGCTGATTTCAACTTTTCCTGGGTCTGGGTCCAATTCGGAAAATCCGGCCTGTTTCAACCAAACAGTTCAAGTCCAAAGATTCGGAGCCATTGGAACACCGAATGTGCCAAGCCTTGAGGTTTCACCGTAAGGCTCGGAGCAACCCTTCGCTGAAACGTGAAACCGCAAAGCCCCAGCGCAGTAGAAGTCCCATGGGCTACTGGATTTTTTGCGCTGGGCGGAAGGGCTTCTCAAGGAAGGAAGCTCCAGAAGAGAAGCTTAGGGCAGAAGAGAAGCTTAGGGGCAACCATGCCCAAGGCAATGCAAAGGAGGGTTGCCTCCGACAGGGATGAGATTCTGGACTGGCCACCCCATAGCACACCAAACTGACGCTGAACCTCTTGTGTGCTGGAGAGCCTTCTTCCCCCCATTATTGGCCAAGCCACATCAACAAAAAGGACCAAATGGCAAAGCATTGACATCATGAACGCCAAACACCCATGAAGCAGGCTTGGCGATGCGAGCCATGCTTTGCGGGGGAGGGTTGGGGTGCAATTGGCAACAACCACGCCCCAAATGAAAACCGTCGCGCGGCCCAGGTCGATTCTTCTGCCGAGCGTCGGACTGCATCTTCTCGAAATAGCCCTCGGCGCCCTCCGCATCGCCGCCCTGCGCGCAAGCGTTGATGAGGCTGCCAAAGGTGACTTCGTTGGCCGCCACCCGAGCCTGGCGTGTGACTTCAGGCGGAAATAGAGCGCAGCTGCGTCCATTGCTCTGAGACCGAGCGAGAGTGGGAGTACTTGTTTCTTCGAACATGCAAAGCGCATGATTATCCCGAATTATCCCGTTGTCTTTTACCCTTGAGGACTGGACAAAGCTGTCTTTGAGCCAATGGAACCACATCATCTTGCAAACGCCCGCCAAAGCCCACTTTCCGTGAGCAACAGCCAGAATGCAACGCTCAATGACCGAATTTCGAATTTGAACCTTCTGGAACTGGGGGTGTCTCAAAATTAGGGGATGTTTTATGAGGTTTTCCTAAAAAAGAAACACCCCCAAACAGGTTCCCTTACAAAAAGCCACCTCCCCATCTATTTTCTTTATCCCTAGGTTGGCTGGCGCAACGATCACCTTCGAGCATGCAAAGCACATGATCAGTTTCCCAAACCCCAACCCCAAAAAAGGCTCTCCTAAGAAAAACGACCTCTCCCGAGCTGTCCTTTCCACCCTCCCTAACGTGGAAGTGCAAAAAGCCCCTTTCTACGAGCGAGTCAGTCGTCTGTTGATTATCAGTTCAAATCTTTGCTTCCAGAAATGTGGCATACATATCTTGCATTTCAGTAGCGGAAACTCAAATTGAACTAATTTTCGAAATCATGAGTTAAACAGGAGCCTACGTACAAACCCATGCTACTTGGTGCTAGGGGATCCCCAAAATGGTGATTTTCCTGATATTTTCCTAAAAAAGAAACACCCCCAAACAGGTTCCCTTACAAAAACGCCCTCCCCAGCTGTTCTCTCTACTTGGTTGACGTTGGGAGGGGAGCAACAATTCAAATGCTGTAAAATGTTTCCCGACAACCATGTGTATCCCTGCGCCTGCGCCATGTCTCGCAGCCATCCCTCTGCCCGCTTTCGGTCGCCCCTCTGCGCCGCGGCGTTGAGGACGCTGGAGAAGCACACCGCGTCGGGCTCCAGCCGCGCCTTCCGCAGCTCCTCCGTGCGGCCGCTTGTTAGGTGCGTATGGCCAGGGGTCAAAGCCCCCGGTTCTCCCCCAGTGAACATCCCAAAGGGTGGTGCACCCATCCCAAATTGGTACCATTGGTTTTGAACCAACCACTGAACCCACCAAACAAATAAGAAGCTGAGGAACCGGATGGCTGGGAAACACCAAGCGTATAGGTCCATACATGAACCCATGGCCATGATGGACCCTACAAGCCGGCTGATTTCCCATAACCAACGGTTCACTAACCCATTAAAAAGGGGCTCATACCAGGGTTTCTTTTACGGGTATATACATTCAGCCTTTGGCCTCAACATTTCAGAAGCTGGGCGACTAGCTTCCACTGCTAGACTCTAGAAAACGGGTTGGATGTGGCGAATCGGTGGCTTCACCAGATCAACAAAAAAAGTACTGAAATATAACGAACAAAGAGCCCACACAGGGGAAGGGGACAGCCACAAAAAAGGCTTCCAAACTGGTTTCTAGAGTTAGACTGTGATATAAAATGGGGCATATGCAAAGACACCTTGGGCTGGCAGATCCGAACGGCCACGTGGATTGCATCGTCCCATTTCGCGTTGAAGTCAGATGAAGTGAGCAAAACCGATGCCCACCGGATGCAGGGGGGCTGTCTCGCGCATGGCCTTTGGGCTTGCAAACTCCCAAACTGCGAAGTAGTTCTTACTACTTGATGCGGACTGGCCACATGTTCTAAGAACTAAAGGCCTGACGACTGATCGATCATAAGTGGCCATGTGCGCAACAAACTCCAGGGCACACCTGTTTGATCGATGGTCTTGCTCCTTGCCACTATGCAGGGGGAAGTGTGGGAAACAAGCAACTCTAATGGCTGCTTGCTTGAGTGACATCTCCTCCTCCGATCCCCCACCCAAGCGCCCCAAGCGCTTCAATATGGCCCAATTCGATGCTTCCTCAAATCGTGCTTCTGCTCTTTCAACATCACCGGCCCGAGCGTGGGCATTGATCACAGCGCTGTAGGCAAAAAGATCTGGAGACACGTGCTGCGACATCCGCTGGAACCAGGAGTCTGACTGCTGCGCGCATCCTCAGCCAAACCGGCAAATTAGACAAACAAAAAGACAAAAACAAACAAAAAGACAAACAAAGATAATACAAAATAAACGCACAGGCAACCATCTGTTAGCACTTTAGTTGAAGCCATGGCTTAGTTGCAGCCAACGAGTTCAACCAGAGTGGCAGTCTGCACCAATTGCACGCGTCTTGCGGAAGTTTTTCAA
This sequence comes from Effrenium voratum, assembly GCA_963377175.1. NCBI lineage: Eukaryota > Dinophyceae > Suessiales > Symbiodiniaceae > Effrenium > Effrenium voratum. The sequence goes on from CAUJNA010003424.1 coordinate 230,281, forward strand.
CTCAATCAATCAGTTCCAGAAGGCCCAGCCAGATGGGCGCGTCGTTTTTTTTTGTGGAACCCACAGCTATGGTGGGTTTCCTTTGGGCTACCTTCAAAACGAGAGACCCAAATGTGGGAACTCATGAGCGCTGAGCGTTGCTAAGGGCTAAGGGCCAACTTACTAGAACTGCGCTGGTTGAGGCAACGCTACAACGTGTTTTGGGCACTTCATCTAAATCTACAAACTGAATCTACAAACCAAAGCAATCATTCTCTTTAAGACATTTGGCCGGATTCATAGATGGGAGATTATAGGATGCCATCGTCTGTGTAATTCTGAGCTGTTGCTAAGCCCTACCACTCGAATGCACCAAATGCTAAGAATCCGATCCAGCACCGGGGGTGGAAGCCTTTTGAGCCAAAAGGGTGCACAATACAGAAGGGTGCTCCAAACATTTTGCATTGCCCCAAGCTCAAGAAAGAACAAACGGGATGCAATACGGGCCAGTACAGGTACAAAGCAAGTTGACAACCACTAGCATTTCTGGAAACGGATGCAGGATATCTGTTGAAACCTCATGCTCGAAAATGGCCATGTTGGACGATCGAGCTTGAGAACCGAATCGGTGCAAGTTCTCCCTGCTGACTCCCCTTCAATTGTTTGAGGGGGAGTTTCCTTCGTTCTCCATGTCCACGTACCTTTCAGCCACACACGTTCCACAAGTGACGCCACTGCAACTTAGTTGTGTGACAATGCTTCCTTATGCAGGCCACGAGGCATTCCTAGTTGCCTGAGTACCGCAAACAAAAATACAGCGAGCCAAGTGAAAACAAGCAACCAAGCAACCACGCAACCAAACTACCAAGCAACCAAGCAACCAACCAACCATCCAACCAACCAACCCGGCAACCCGGCAACCCAGCAACCCACCCACCAACCTAGCAACCCAGCAACCCAGCAACCCATCAACTTGCAAGCGAAACTGGCAAAACTAGTTTTTCCCAACAGGAACCTTCGCAACACCCCCCCCCCCAAGCGCAGATTATCCATACAGTGGATGGTTGGAAATCCTTTTAGGCACCACCGTTCAGAAACCATGGTTTTGGATGATCCCGCTTAAAAAACTTGCAAACAATGGTTTCTTATGGTTTCAAAGCGATGCAGGATTTCGCCCATACACAGTATTGCAGTAACTACATGCTTCCGGGAAGCCAAGTCATCGTCCCTGCTCTGCCACCAAAGTGGGCTATGCCCATGACTAGTTTATAGCTGTACTGGACGTTCACTTGTCCACTCACAGAAAAGCTGACAGATTTTCGTCAGTTCGGGTGAAAGGAGCAAGAACCCAACAAACCATGCCAGTGGGCGCGGAGACTGAACCAAGAAAAGGAAATGTCGTCTGTTTTTGAGGGAACCCTTTCTGGTGGCTCACCAAAGCAAACCAAAAGGAACACCACCCATGTTGCGGCACAGGTCTTTTTCTTGAAGCTGAAGGCTCCGCTTCTGGCGAACATGTTCACCGCCGCCACGAAGTGCGCGGCGCTGGGCTGCAGCTGCTGAAGGAGCATCTTCTCCAAGAGCGCCTCTGCCGCATTGACGTCCTGGCCGACTCAAGCAGGGCCAAAGATCAGATTCTTGGATTTGCTCCTTAGATTGCTTTGAAGACCTTTAATCTAGAGTGTTGGAGGTCCTAGTGTCCAAAGGCTTGAACCAAAAGCATGGACGTCCAAATTCATGTTGGCAGTGGCCCAACTGGGTACTGCCAAGCGGGCAGAACGCACACCCGTCCTGGCTCGCCAAGGTCTTCAGCGTTGCGAGGGACTCGCTGGCCCTCCTGGCAACTTGGCCACGCCGAAAACCACAAGCCTGAGGCAAAGTCAAACCTGTGAAGGCCCAAAACCAAACAACTGGTGCACCCAGAACCATGTTCTGGAAGGGCAGGGCGACCAAGCTGTAAACCAAGATGACCCAACAAAATGGTGCACCCAGAGCCATGTGAACGGAAGTAACATACTTACCTTCACATACCCGGGTTTTGAGGACGTGGCTCACCCCACGACCCTTGGGCCAGGCCATTCTTGCGGATGGATTCGAAGCCAAGCGACGCCCCCGGGCCTGCATCTCCTTCCGGGCCGCCCGCTGAGTCGAGGCCTGGCGATGAAGTCACCCCGAAACCTGGAGCGGTGCCGAGGCGCCTTGGCCGTGGACATTTTCACACGGCTTCCCTCCAATTGGTTGGTTGGAGCCCGGTGGTTGGGTGGTGAAATGGAGGGGTTGGCCATTGAAACCCTCTACAGGCAGTATTGAACGGTTCAAATCCGCCAAACCAGCGACTAAGGGCTACCTGAGCCATGTCTGAGCTCTCCAGGCATGATCGCTTAGGGAGGCCGTCAGCCTGAAGACGCTGGGGGCGTGGGGCTCGTCCGCGCTTCGGCCATTCAGACCACAGGTCATAGTATGATGCAATTTGTGATGAATCTCAAGAGCTCCACGGCAAACAAAAACAAATAGACAAACAAAACCGGAAGAGCGGATTTTTTTTTGGGGGGGGGCAGACCGATTAACCTCCCCCTTTCAATTTGCGTCCCCGTCGGGACATCTTGCTCATGCAGCTTCAGAACTGAAATCTCCCAAATCACGCCTGTGCGTCAGCGCCGCCAGGGCGGGCAAGGGCAGCCAGCGCCTCTCCGGCGCACGCCACCTACGGGCCGAGGGCTGGACGTTTCTTGGTTGCTGCTGACCCCGCTGCAAAAAGCTTAGCTTTAGTGGGCCCAATTGGGAAAATCCACTGTTTCCCAACAAGTTAAAGTCCAAAAGTCCAACCACATAGCCATAAGTTTTCGTCATGTAAATGGGGATTCATAACTCATGTGCGCCAACCATTTGTTTTGAATCGGAGGGCAATTCCAAAGCGTTGCAACTGCTCAGCCCTATGATGCCGCCTCTTAGCCTGTCCGCTTGTAACCCCCAAGTGTTGCGAGCTGAAACGCCCGCCTCCCGACTCACAAAACTTCTAGCTGCTTTTACAAAGTAATGTAAGCAAACGCTCCCAGTTCATGCGATGGCACACCTCACTTTCGCCCAAAATAAAGTGCAAACTTTCTGTATGCCACTAAAATGGCCCAAGTCTCCAAACAGTGACTCTTCAGTCCAGTCACTCAGGAGGCGAGAACACTCCAATGCTCCAAGAACCCCCCAAAAGTTAAATTCCAGCAGCTCAGGACGTGAGAATGGCAAGTCCTCTGTGGCAAAAATCCAGCACTCTACATTGAGTCTCCCCTAACAGAATAGTTTTTGGAGGAGACCCGGCAAAAAAGGTCCGAACCCAAAACACTCATTTCACCGCCCAGTCTTGGCACTCGGTCAAGGCCCAAGCGCCCGCCTGGCTCCTCGAACCGGCCAGGCGTGGCTGGGCGCAGGAGCCAGCTCCATCGCTGTCGGGGCGCAGGTGCCGGTTGTGAGGACGTTAACTCCTAGGTCCTCCAGTAGTTTGAGGTTAGAATAAGGGTGCCCTCGTTTTTCTGTAGTCGATTTTAGTAGGGGAACCCTCCCCCAAAAAAGGGGTGGAGAAGGGCATTACTGCTAAACCTAGACTCTATACGACTACTTTATGACGCCACAGGGGATGCCTGCGCTGTGACAAGTGAAGCGGATTTGTGCATCCGTCAAACCACACAAGCAGCCTACCATGTTCTGCCCGGCAATCCAACCTGTCGCCTGTCATCCCTGGCAGTGAGTTTTAGACCAACACATGCTTGGACTTGATGAGTTGATAGCATCAATGGCTCTAAGGCGTGCGCGTGGATTCGTCAAATGCAAATCTGGATGCAAGCCCTGCAACACATGGGTGTGTCAAACTCAAATTGGTGGACCCAAAGATCGGTGGCTTTTCTTTTTGCCCCCCCTAAAACCAAAATGAAGACGACACCACCGACGTAGACGTTCATCAGCATGCGTTTGCATGGCACGTAGCCAGCGCAGGCTACATGGACCGCGACATGGTTGTCGGATGCTGCATGAGTTGGACGATTTGCAGTTGCAGTACCCTCTTGCAAATAACATGGACCTCAGACAGCCATCCGTTTTAAAGGAAACTCCTTTTTGGGGGGACCCCATTTCGTGTTCAATGTTGCCGGGAAGTCTATCCTGGAATCATTTGCCAAAAACCACCTCGCCTGTCCCAGGCTTTAAAGCCTTTCTGGAAGCCCAATCCTAGGCACCCGAAATGGGGTCCTGGCAAATGGCAACAAGAACCAACACCTGCGTTCCCCTGATGGTTAACATTTGGCCCGCACTAAGGATATCTAAGGATCTTGCGGATTGGTTTCGAACAACCCAGGCAGAGATCCGTTTCTCCCAATCGTTCCTTTCGTCGCCGGCCAAGTCTTTGACGTTGGCGAGCGGGAGTCTGGCTCACACATTAACGGCCGCACGCCTACCAAGCGGTAGCTGCCTCAGGTGCAAGCCGGCATGGAGATTTCTGAAACTAAAAACCTCATTTCAAACCAGGTTTGAGATGTGAATTGAGGCAACACATTATGACACATGCTCCCTGTTTAGGACCTACGGGAACAGGGGAAGCAAAACGCGTCAAGCAATACGCAGTGATTCGGCCTCAGCAACTCTCTCTCTCTCTCTCTATCTCTCTCTCTCTCTCTCTCTCTCTCTCTCTCTCTCTCTCTCTCTCCCTCCCCGCAAGACAATGGAAATTTAGATGCACAACTTTCGTCATACGACAAGTTGAATCCTAGATATCATGTGAGAAACTAGCGTTCTAGCAAATGAATATCATATGGCAACAAAGTAGAGCTTCGCAACAAGAATAACAAGGGCACGCTGCAGTTGCAAGGGTGTAGGCGACCTCTGATAAGTGGGCGGGTGCGGAACAGGTTCAGATGGCGTTCCAGGTTTCAATATATTCGAAATCGAAATCAGGCCTGTCCGGACCTCCAAGTAGTGAAGCCTCTGTCTTTCTACGTATTCCCAATTCCAAATTTAGTACTACCAAGACTTACGGGGGGCAAAACAATTCCTTAGCACCAACCCCAAAACGGGCACCCTCCAACCCACCCACACTGGCACCCAGCCACCCAGCCACCCAGCCACCCGTTGAGCCGCCGCGCGGTCACGGATCTGCTGCGGCGGTCACGGCCCCGGGTCTCTTGCGAGCCCCGCGTGCGGGAGGACTGGCGGCTTCGGGGCTTGGCGGTCGAGGCGCGCCGGGATCGAGGCGGTTGAGGCGGGAGGGAGGCATGCCGAGGCAAGAAAAACATCCCCTGCAATCCCAAAACACCGAATCTGTGTAGGGGAATCTCCTGCATTGGAGGCCTTTTCTGCAAAGGGTCGTTTTCAGGCTGCACCACGCATAGAGAAATACATCAGGGAAGAAATTCATTCGGGGCCAGGCTTCACAGAATGTGTTTGACATGCTATTTTAGACTTCATCGGATCATCGGATCAAACAGCCCTCAAGTTGGTTGCCGGACATGAATCCCCTAACACCAAAGGGTCCCCATTTGGCTCATTCCCATTTTGGGAAGACATCCTGGAAACCACAGAAGTGGCGGTTCAAACGCAAAGCACCCCAGTGGTTTGGAGTGGCTTGGAGCTTCGCCAACATGCCGAGGCAACTTCTCGAAATGAGGTGCCTGTGACCGGGCTTCTTTGGGGGGGTTGTTTCATGGCTGTGGAAGTTAAAATGTGATACCGAAGTGGCTGAGTCTCATGATTGTATCACTTTCGAGAGTCTCTGTGGCCGTTTTGGCCCAATAATCAACCAGGTGAAAACAAAGCAGCTGGGGTCAACACTTCAACAGGGTGATACCTACAAAGGGAAGCAGGGATAATTCGTCACATTACTATTGATCTGGGGTCTGGGTCTGCGCTCTGAGCTCAAATCAAATGCCTATGCACCGCTTGGCATGCTCGGATTGGCGGTCTTTGGGTACAGCTCTGGGACAAAGCCGGATGAATTTTGGTCTTTCTACTGTGGATGGACGAAACCCTGCATGGGAAACCCATTGTCTATTGGTATTTACAGGGGATTTGAATCCTTCCAGGGTTTCTTAGGTGGTGCCTAAGAGGATTTCGCAACCATCCGCAGTTTGTGCGCCCGACTCATTGAACCCTCTCCTGCGGTCGCTCGCGTGGCAGCAAAGGCCTCACATCTCTGGTGGACGTGGAGGGCACGCAAACTGCCCAAGGCAGTGCCAGGGACATCGAGATCTACACATCAAAGTCCCAAATCCAAATCCAAAGCTTAAGATCCAACAAACCACAAAGCCAAACAAATGCCTCATCTGAAATCCGAATAGCACTTCCGCGAACTCAGGTCCAATTCAATCCAATCCAATCCAATCCATCAACCAACCAACCAGGCAGTCAGTCAATCAACAAATAAATCAATCACTCAAATCAATCAATCAATCAATCAATCAATCAATCAATCAATCAACCAACCAACCAACCAACCAACCAACCAACCAACCAACCAACCAACCAACCAACCAACGAACCAACCAACCAACCAACCAATCAATCAATCAATCAAATCAATCAACTCAATCAATCCATCAATCAAATCAAATCAAATAAATGAACCAACCAACCAATCAATCCATCAGTCCATCCATCGATCAATCAATCAACCAAGCAAGCAATCAACCAATCAATCAACCTATCGGACCAATCAGTCAGTCAGCCAGCCAACCAATGAATAACACATTGAATCAACAAATCCACAAATCAACGCATCTTTGCATCAAGCATTCAAGCATTCAAGCATTCAAGCCTGTAAGCATGCATGCATGCATGCATGCAAGCAAGCGAATCGAATCGAATCGAATCGAATCGAATCGAATCGAATCGAATCGAATCGAATCGAGTCGAGCAACCAATCAACCAATCAACTTCTCTATGAAGCGGTCCTGACCATTTCGATGCTTGGGCGAATCCACAGTATGCAAGCGAGGGCTTCCTCTAAATTTCAGGCAGAGCATGTGGGTTTCCTTGCTTGCTTGGTTGTTTGCTTGCTTACGTGCTTGAATGCTTGATGCAAAGATGCGTTGATTCATTGTTTCGTTGATTTCGACTTGACTTTGGCAAACAGCTCTCCCAAAGGTCGCCGGAAAACACACAAGCGACTCCAAATGGCCTCGGTGGGTGCTGTGCCGGCGTGGGTCTTTGGCTACATATGTGACAGGGTTTAGCAACCTGACACCCCCCCGAAACCAAAAAGACATCACTGGTTGTGGCGATGCAAGAAGAAGGCCCTATTTCTTGAAACTTACCAACAGGTCTTGTCCGCGGTTTTTGGCCGTCCCGTTCATTCCTTGGTTTTGCTTTGGCCCCGGCTTTTTGTGGGCCGGTAAACCGTTTTTTGAGATCTGAGAAACCCGACGTGGGGAACACCGAGTTCGGCGAGGGGATGTTGGAGTTCGGCGCAGTGGCCAAGCCTGCGACGTGGCGCCATCCCCCCCCGCGCCCCCCTTCCCCCCGACGTGGGGGCTGGATCAAAAGGTCCGTGATGCATTGGGATGACCATGAGCAAAAAAGCTACCAAAACGAGGACGGGGAAAGTTGCCAATGGTTACTTGGGGGCCGGACGGAATATTGATCAACCCATCGCAATCCTGATTGCAGTGCCACATAGCGCTGGGCACGGTGGCTTTGAAAGCAATCCTTTGCATCAAGATCAATCTTACTTAAGACTGCCCAAATCAGCTCTGATTCGGAGCAGCTTTCATGGAGGAATCCGGAGGGTTCCCTTTTGGGGCCCGGAGGGTTGCAGGGTTTTTTTGGTATGCTGCAGCTGGCTATGTCAGAATTGCCCGCCCGCCACCCTCCCCCAAAAAAGGGGAAAGAAGGGCACTACTGGGGGACCTAGGCAAATCCTCGATTTGGGGCTCAAGCTTCAATGGTCAAGTTGCCAGATCAGCTAGCGATGTACCAAGCATGCATCCTTTTGGCACTGGCTGGGTCAGTGGCATTTCAGCCACATCTATGCAAATGATCAGGAACCATCATGAGATGCATCCCTCTCTTGACAAACCCAAGCTGCCGGCATCCGCCCTGGACCAAGCGTCCCGGGCATTTTTGTCAGCGGATTTCTGAAACCTCTCTGGTCCTGCAAGTTGCTCTCACTACACCTGGGTACGATTTGTGGGCTCGCTCCACAAGATTCAGCTCGCGGGGGCTAGGCCCGCTAGGCCTTCTCTTTGCTAGTGTCGAAGTGGAGCTGGCGGTGGGGTGAGCATATTCTCGCAGCCACTGTCCAAAGATACGCAAGTACCCTAAATGACACGAGAGAACTGGTGAGTCCTCAGCATGTTTTGGGATATTTTGCGCACACCTCTCGAAGTGATGCGTTCGCCTCGCCCGCCATGTGCCCACATTCCCCGTCAAGCAACCACAATGTACTGATGTATTGAACTTGCATGAGGGGCTTGGCTTGTAAGGCAGCATCGTGGCTAAGCTTTTCATTTCCAGGACATGCCCCCTTCAAGGAATCTCCCAGAGCAAACGGATCCTGGTCAAAAGGGCATGGGAAAGCCGCCGAAACATCCACCGATCAAGGTCGCCGACCGAGCCGCCTGTTGAGATGACCAAGGGCACGAGCCGCCTTCGCAGTCCTGACGCATGCGACTCACTCGCGATGTGGGGCTGGACCCAACCTTCGGCTGACCGATCAAAACGACTCATGCGATGTGGGGCTACAACCTGAGGTTGGTTCCAAACCAAAAACAACTGGGCTGTTCTACATAGATGTGGGGCTGGACCCAACCTTCGGCTCCAGACCGAAAAAACACTCTGGGCTGCCTTTTTCCGCACACTATGCGACGGGCTACAGCCTGAGGTTCCGAAGAAAAAAACGCGGGAAGAAACACACTGGGCTGTTCTACGTACTCGCAGCTGCTTTCAATTTGATGGAGGTGTATTTGTTGATGGCTTCCAACCAGCTCGGATATGGATGTGTCCCTGTGTTTTTCCTAGGGTCTTTAAAGGGAACGCCAGAAGGAATGCCGCTTTGGAATATCCAAGCATACTAAGGAGCTTCAGCTTTTGACCCATCAAAAGAGCTCTGGCCCAGCTCTGGGAGGCGAATCTGCTCTCTGGTGCTCTCAATACCACGGCCACTCGACGACTCTTGCCTCGTTTTTCCAGATTTCTGGAGAACCCGAAGAGCAAAGGTGACAACACTGTGACACTCAATCACGCTGCACTCTCTTTCGTTTAGCTTCAGCCTTTTGACCTGTGACAAAACGCAGGAAGCTTCTGAGCCCTTATGTATCACTCTTGCAAGATTTGGGCTGACCAGCGCAGATCTGCAAAGAGGCTATGACCTCAGAGAAATTCATCAACTCTGGACTCTGGACAGAGATGGCATAGGTGGCCTTTTGGAAAAATAGATGGTCCTGGTAAATGGAATAAACCCCATCTAAACCGGTGCCATCTATTTTTAACGAAACAAACCTAAAAACGACACCTATGAGAGATGGTCCCTTCCGGGCTGGTGACAGCCCTGTAGAGAGAAGCCTTGTATTCCGTGTGTTTTTTTCTTGGAGGTATGACCCAAACTGGCCGCAAAACCGGCTCAGCAAAGGATCCCTCCAGTTCACTACACAATTTGACCGCTGTGTCGCTTATCTTCCAGGCCGGGTTTCCAACACCAAGCTGAACCCCAGGTGTACTTGAGCCTGGGCTAATGGCTCAAAACACCCCACACCGATCTTGGCGAAATGGGGGCCACTGAAAACCAAGGTCAGGCGTGGTACATTGGGACGGTCATTTGGGGGGCTGAACATAATACTGATCGACCCCCAACAGAGCGCCAAGCTTCAGGAGGGAGTTCTCAAAATCCTCAAGGCTCTGAGGTTGTCCTTGTTCCACCTTTACAAAGCCTGGCACAGCTCAGGGGAAGCCTGAGGTTCCAACATTTTAGATGCCCTGCTTCTTCCTTCAACTTGCGCCACTCTCCTTTCCCTTGACGAAAGGGGGCGCGGGGTTTCATTCCCTGTGTGTTTCTCTGTTTCTTCCAGGCGCCCTGATTCCTTTAGGCTATGGGACCCGATTTTTCCGCCTTCTTGGCGGCGGAAAAAAAAGAAGCTCCCGGCGCGCCATCGGAACCCGACGCGAACTCGCCTGCCTCGCGCCCGGCGCTCCGGCGGGCAGCTCTTGCTGCGCTGCGGGGCCTCCTCGGATCCGATCCCTCCACTCGCTTTGGACTGGTGGCTTGGCGGACGGAAGTTTCCCAGAGAATTCTAGGTGGTTTTTGCTTTTTTTGCGGGTTCCGTGGTTGGTTGGTAATGGACGGTTTCCCATTTGCCCTCAATCTAAACGGAAATACTGTGGATGGAGAAGTTCCACTTTGGACCAGTGATGGAAAATCTAAGAATACACTGGTTGAATAAACCACGCATGGCAGAGGATTCGCCTGCACCCGTTATGTTGACGCGATTCCGCGAACCTGGCCAATTTCGAAGCTCTTGAACCGGCAAGAGGCCAAAGGACTTGGAACAAACAACAGATTCAGCTTTCGAGACCCTGACTAAAAAATGGTTCGGAAAACCACCAGATTGAAAAGCTCGCTTCGCTGACAAGTGAGTCTTGCCCAAAGGACCTGGAAAATAACAGATCTTCTTTTTTATGGGGGGGACCTGGGACAAACAAAAAGCCGGCCAACAAGGGTGAACAAAACCACCGGGTGACAAGGTCCACTCATCATACGCGTGAGTCAAACACATCTCGGCTGCTTTCTGCTCCCCTGCTAGTAACTTTTAGTGGCTTAATGGAAAACCCATTCGTTGGCAACAAGCAAAATGCACCAAACACCTGGCGTAAGCTTCGCGCTGACGCCGCGATGTCCCGGGGCGTCGGCCTGAAGATGGATGCAGTGATTCCCATTCCAACCCTTGGTACCGTGGATGGTTGCGACACCCGCTTCTCGCAGCACCTAAGACACCCTGGCATCACCCCTCCGCAAATACCAACAAACGGTCTCCAATGGCTTCATTTCGTTGCGTGTATCTACAGTATGGTAGCCAAATTTCGTGGCTTTTCACCGCCCTGCCTTAAAAAAACAACAACAACAACAAGCAGCAACAGAACCTAAAGACACGGAAAGCAAAAAGCAACCTGGCAACAGTGACGTTCCAAAACCTGAGATACCCTTGCAGATTGACATGGAAGCTCCAGAAGTTCTCGAAACGGAGATTCCGATCCTACCGAGTGGTTCTTTGGGGCCCAAGACTATCTAAGGGGCGAAGTACATACCTCTTGTTCATACCCCTTGGTTTTTTCCTGGTTTCCAACCGCTTTTTGAGGAGCATATACTCCTGTTGGGGAGAGGAGTATGAACATCAGCAGGCCTTTTGGGTTCATCTGCCCGGGTATGTAAAAGGGGTATGGTGCAAGCACCCGTGGAGACTCGCAAACTAGCAGAATGTGGCAATCCAGCTATGACATAGACAGGTGGAGTTCTGCGTGTTTTCTGCCTGCCCAGTTGGGATCCAGGATGAATACCCTCTGGTGAACCAAGGGGGAGCTGTCGAGTTTGAATTTGATTCCTTCACTTTTAAACTGCCGGACCTTCTCGAGGCTCGAGGTGTGTTGATTTGGGGTGTCTGAGAACAAACTTGCATACCCCAAATGGACTTACCCCCAAAAATGGCTACCCATGGAAATTACACGGGCCGCATGGGCTATGCAGGGTACATACCCGAAAATTCCACACTCGTCAGGATCATATCTTTGGCTTCTTGTGGAAAGGGCAGCCCAATGCTAAATGTCCAATCTTTAGCACAACCCGCTGCAGTTTGCCCGGGATCAAGTATGTCAACAGGAAAGGCTTTTTGACAGGAATGGCCAACTAATGGGTTCTCCCTGTGTAAAACCAAAACGGGCTGTGTCCTGGAAAGATCATCTGCAATGGGTGCTGGGATTGTTCTTGGTGCAATTGCACCAGCTTCCCTACCCCAAACAACAACGCGCAACTGGAAAGTAAACAACTGCAACATATAGGCCTCACTTGCTCCACTTGGATGTGTAGCTTTGTTGAAAGCAGCAAAACAGGTAGCAAAAGTCAGACACATGGAGAAGTGCAAAGAATGGGAGGCATGTGGAACGCACATCATGATAAACACGTGAACTAGTTGAACAGGTGTGAACGCTTACCCGGGCAAAATACATAGAAAAGGACAAGTACTGTACAATAACTACAGTATGAGAAAATGCGACCAAGTAAATCACACTACAGTATGAGACAATGCGACATTCCTTTTTTTTTAATGAGAAGATACGATCTCAGGAGCGAACTCTCGGAACTGCGTAAGGCTTCCAACACGAAGCCAGTGAAACTCTCCCCCGCCAGCCAAGAAACCCCGGCAGGCCCCAAAGCGAGCTGCGGGACACCCTGGGCGGCGAGAGGGATGCGAATCAAGCTGTTCAACGTCCTACCGCGGAGTGACTGGAGTTTTCCCCTTCAAAGGTTGCAATTTGCTGGTGGTTTCCATTGAACCGATCGCCTTGAGGATCCAAAAAGGGGAAAAACCGGAACCCCCCTCGGTCATGGCCATTTTGGGGCGCTGTCAGGCAGCCGTCAGCCTTGCGCAATGGTTCAAGCCCCAGGCCCGGCAGATGAACATGGATGCCCCCCGAAAAAAATCCGAGACGTGTAGAATCTGCCCTGGACCCTATTCTTGGGGCTGGGGGCCTTTGCTTGTGGCCGGGGAGGGGGGTTGGCTTGGGGCCAGGACTTGCGTCAGCTGCTTGCTTCCTTGGCCCGTCCGAGGCCCCGGCGTACCAGTGCGCACCACGTTGACCGCCTCCTCTTCCGCGTCTGCGACGCTGTCCAATTTGTCGCTGGTGATTGGCGGCACACGCGGCTTTGGCTTCTCCTCTGGCACCTGGTAGCTGACACATGGAGACACGGAAGGGCTTGGCTGCTCCTGTCCCAGCTCCATGGTGCTGGTGGAAATTTGCTGAGGCCTGGTCTCCTCCGGCTCGTGGCTCTCCATGTAGCTGGCAGGAGATGCTGGAGGACTCGGTTTCTCCGGCTTGACCTCACCAGAGTCATCTGACCAATCGGTGGGTCCGTGGACGAAGGCCTCGAACTCTTCGGCCGAGGGCATGAGAGGGTCGGCCGTTTCACTCAAGTCATCTTCCTTGTCCGAGGCCGTCCAAAGCAAGCGCCAAGCCCTTAAGACCCGGCGCTTCCGACGCACTTCCCAAATGGAGTGTCTCCGATCCACGCGAGCTTGTACATCCGGATCCAGCTTCAGATCCAGTTCGGCCGCTTCAGGTGGCTTGGACTTGGGCTCCTGCAGCTCTGAGTCCATCTCAGCTTGGGGGCTCAAAGGCTCAAGGACCTTGCCGGATTCCACACTCTCCTCGTCCCAGACAGGCGTGATCTTGCGGAAACGCAACGGCTGCGCCGGCTCCTGCCCGACACGCGCACGAAGGAGCCAGGGGGAAGCCCTCTTTGGAAGAAGGGAGGACACCACCGACATGATTTCCTCATGAGGCATGGCCAAAGTGGCTGTTTCGTTGGGAGTAGCAGCAAACTATGCGATCTTAAGGAGAATATGGCCTCTACTGGGTAGAGGCCCACAAAGACAAACCCAAAACACTCACAGCAAGCGAAACGAGCACAAGGTCTGGCCCAAGCAGCACACTCACCTCAGGTGGATGTAAAGCGTGGGAGGCCATGCGATGTAAGACAAAGGAGCCGAAGCTCAACTAAGTCACGAACAATTCAGAAATAGAAGCCCTAGGCTCAACCAGGCGAATACAAAAAGGTAGAGACAATACGGATGATACCACTCGAAGGACAGCGAAAACAAAGGCAGAACGAGAAAAAAAAGAACAAAGAAAGCAAACCACACAACAAGCAAATCGGGACACAGGAAGATGCAAACCCAAAGACCGTCTGCCCGGTACGCTCATGATGGATATCCAGCTACAAACCTCGATAAAAGGCAATACTCCACTAGGGTCCTCCAGTGGAAAGGCTAGAATAAGGGTACCCTTTGTTCTGTCTATTTTAGTAGGGGAACCCTCCCAACCAAAAAAGGGGAGAGCAGGGCACCTAGCCGGGGGACCTAGACAAGAGGCAACTTGCGGAGCCTGTTGATGCTAAATTTCGCCTCTGGCGAGCGGGACGGATAATTATCGCGTGCACGCACCTGTCAAAAGAATGGCCCAAGGGGACCCAATTGGGAGGACAATCCTGAGCGGAATCAATGGCGGTTACATGAACCCCCCATTGATTTAATGGCTTCTTCATTTCGCTTTCATTGCTCAAATGTAGAGCGATAATAGTTTAAGCCCTTGTTGCCCACTCAGGCAAGCAAGCCCAAATGTGTGGGGCAATAACCCTTGGTGAAGGGAGTTTTGAGGGTCTAGGGTCCCTTTTTGGGGTTAAAGGGAAGCCAATTTGTGGGTCTGTCTGTGGGGTTGGCTTACAGGGAAGCAAAGGAACGCCACGCAATTTTTGCGAGATCCATCTATTTTGACACATACTCTCAAATTACTGGAGCAGTGCTGAAGCAGTGCTTTCTTTGTAGCTGATTATAGCTGGTCATGTCCAAGATCCTGAAGGAAGGTGACAACGGTTGAATGCGAAGGAAAGTGAAGGCGAGCAAAGAGTTGCCTGGTGAACCCACCCGCAAAAGTTAGACCCAAAAACGACTTGGACCCTCAGACTTCGCTTCAACAAGCGTTATCGCCCCACACCATCTGCTTGGTGAACTCCCTTTTTTTCTGGCTATCCTCCCACCAGCGATTCCATGGAAGTGCACAGATCCCTGTAGAAAGACGACTTCCTCTTGGTGAGTTGGCCTTTTTGCACTTCCATGTCAGTTGGTGGGAGGGTACTGCAAGGGTCCAAGCCACGCTCTCCGCTGGCTTGGGTCCTCTGCCTGGGAGGCCTGGCCCGGGCTGAAGACGAAAACCGGGCTGCGAAAGCCGCTCGTGTCCGACCTCGCAGCCGGCGTGCGGCGTGCGGTGGCCCATGGGATGGGTGGAACTTCCATGGGAAAAACGCGAAGCCACGGGTCGATGAAGCCATGAAAAGAGATGAAACCGTGGATGTCTGTTGATGGTACTTACAGGGTACTACTGTGGGATGGTTGCGAAAGTCTCTCAGGCACCAAGGTTCATGAAGCCATGGGAATGAAGCCGTGATGTTTGGTGATGTTGACTAGGTCCTCCAGTAGAGAGGTTAGAATAAGGGTACCCTTTTGCTGTAGCCTATTTTAGTACGGGAACCCTCCCCCCAAAAAGGGCACTACTGGGCACTACTAGAAAAAAAGTTGACCATGGGAATCGAATCCGAAACCAAGGGTCCTGAACGGTGCGAAATGGATTCGGATTTCGCCACCATCCGCAGCAAAAAAAACCGGCGTCCTGGTGGGTGTCCCTTCAGGAATCGGATGGCGCCACCGTCTTCCCTCGGATTTCCCGGTAAAAGCAAACCAAAACGCGGGCTCCTCAAAACAAAGACAGAAACCTGTCGCGGACTCCTTCCACCTTGGGCAAAGCTGCTTCGTCTCAGGGCTGGCTGGTGCCTTTGGGGGCGCAAGACCTGATCCTGGACATAGGTCCGATTTGAGAGGTGTTAGAATACGGGTACCCGATCTTTGTTCTGTCTATGTTAGTAGGGGAACCGAATCTCCCCCCCAAAAAAGGGAGAGAAGGGCACTACTGGGGACCTAGTCAAAGAGCCGCCGCACAAGGTGGAAGAACCATGGGGCAGAATCGGACTTGACAATCTCAAGCTGCAGCTTGGACATGTTCACGTGCCTGCCAATCTTGTAGTTTCCGCATGGCTAATCGTGTCATCCTCGTCAAATCCAAAGCCTTACCCTGGCCGAATAGAAAACAGAAAGAGGGTGGTGGTGGTGGTGGTGGTGGTGGTGGTGGTGGTGGTGGTGGTGGTGGTGGTGGTGGTGGTGGTGGTGGTGGTGGTGGTGGTGGTGGTGGTGGTGGTGGTGGTGGTGGTGGTGGTGGTGGTGGTGGTGGTGGTGGTGGTGGTGGTGAGCTGGTGGTGGTTGGTGGTGGTGGGTGGTGTGTGGTGGTGGTGGTGGTGGTGGTGGTGGTGGTGGTGGTGGTGGTGGTGGTGGTGGTGGTGGTGGTGGTGGTGAAATAGCTGAGTGCATGTCATGTTTGGGCAAGACTTGAGTCAAGAGCGCAACATGCTGGGCGATATGCATGGTGACAGCTGTGTGAAATGTGTCAAGGAGTGTCAGATTCCCATCTCCTTGCCTGGGCAGAAGGCTCCAAATCAAGCGAGCAGCCATTCCACAGCAGCTTTGATTCACATGAACATGGCATGATGTCAGATCCCAACATGGTCTTCGAACCTTCGAGGAGCGTTCCTTCGGCAAACCCTCCTCGTGAAGCTTTACAGCCCTGCCTGTCGCACTCTTCGCTCAGCCGGTCTGGTTTCGCCTGGCAAGTGGCAAGGCTCACCACTGAAGCGGCGCTTGCGTCTGTCTTTTTCAGCGGCGGGTCCCCAATTTTGCCCATACTTGGCAGATGACGCTCAAGAGTGGCCCCAGCCAAGCTATGTCGCCCGCAAGACTTCCATCCAAACGCACTCTCAGAACCAAGGAGCATACGGCGAATGTTGTCACTGGGCAGACAGACAAACACACACAAGCACGTAGAGAGTGGGCCGCCAATGAGACCTTCGACAGCAGCATCTTCCATCTCCCTACCAAAACCGAAAACCGGAGACACGAGGGCCCGCTCCGTTTAGCTCCCCAAGCTCCAAGAAGGGGAGAAGACACACACACACACAACACAGATGGAACGTGTTCTTCTTTGTGGAGATTGGTGGTTTGGTGCTTGACTTTCCCACGTACCCTCGACAAGAACAAGGGGGTTCACATCCCCAAACCAGCAATCCAACTATGGTGGGAAGCTGATTCAACCCCCACCCCCACCTCCACGAGAAACACCAACCAAAAACTTCGCGGGTGCGTGGCTCTCCAGCCATTGACAGATAGTTCGACCTCGAACCGACCGGGCCCGCCTGGATCCACTGACGGAGTGCCGAGGGTTCCTAGCAGCATATCTTCCATGATCTCACCCCGGGATTCAATCCAGCATTAAAATAATGGTGCATACAACCACCGTTGCTTACCGTTCAGGATTGTCATCCAAATTGAATCTCCAGGCCATTCTTTTCCTGGGAATCGCTTCAACCCAGAGGTGGGGGTCTGCTCGAGTTGCATCGTCACAGGTGGCTCTTTTTCAGTCGCTCATCCCTTCCAAAGGAACCCAGGGTACCTAGGTCCTCCAGTAGAGAGGTTAGAATAAGCGTACCAACTTTTTTCTGTCAATTTTAGGGGAACCCTCCCCCAAAAAAGGGCACTACTCGGCACCACTGGGGGACCCAAAAAATAGCCTTGCTTCATCTTGTTTTGTTCCAATCCTTTTGGCTGAACTTTGCCCCTGCGCGGATCGCCCGAATCGGACCGGAGATCGGTGCCCCCCACCCCCCGGATTCTCCCAAAAGAACAGCCTGCTACAGAAGGACATGGGCCCGCCTATTTATTGTGGAGATGTGTTCGAACTCGACTTTGGACCCACGCAACCGAAAGATGCATTCCCAACTGAGGCTGGCACTACCGGCCTCTCCAAGAGCCTGGAGGCTCTTAGGCTCTTGAAACCAACGGAACACCGCCATGTTTGCGGTCCGATCTTGGCACATACCCAAGTAACCCGTCAACATATTTTTTCGAGGACAATTCCGGGCTCGCACGCAAGTAGCTTGTATTCGAGCCTTACTGGGGCAACGGATTCGTCGAGTCGAGGGCTGCTTGAGACTATGGCAGCTAGCCGTGATCGCATCTGCTCTGTCCATTAAGGTCCAGGTATGAGCATGGCAAGGGCACACGTGTCCAACCGCTGTGATTGTAAGGTGCCAAGCGCAACTGCTCATGGCTTGGCATTAATCGAAAGGCCGGTGTGAAACTCACTCAAGCAATTGAGGAACATGGTTGCACTTGCAAAAATCTGATGTCAAGGCCTGGCGACAAGGTGTTATGCATACTCATACCTGGACATCTCACCAGAAAGTTGTTGAGAGACGTGGGCTCAATGATGCAGCCATGCGTAACGTGAAGATTTAAATGCGTGCCACGCGTAAAAGCGTTACGCATGCGCCCGAGGTCCTCCCGTAGAGAGTGCCCTTTTTTCTGTAGCCTATTTTACAAGAAACCCTCCCTCGAAAAGTTGGTCAAAGTTTTACTGGGGGACCTAGCGTTTGGGGCAATTTAACGACTGGATGCAACAAGCAATTACCTCTGAACTCGCACCGGTCGACAGATCTGCGTTGCTGAGACCTCATCTTGCCGTCTTCGTTGTGCTGCTGCCAATCCAATTTCTCCGTTTGCCTCCTGAACTCCACCAATACCAACGAAAAGGGCTAACAAGGATTGGGCAAACACACCGACCCAATGGTTTTTTGGGGCCTTCCCAAAGCCCCGTAAGACGCCTCCCTTGACGCCTCCCCAGAAAAGAGAGAGGAGCAGCCAACCACACCACTTTTCTTTTCACCGCCAAACTAGAGCGGCATTCTGTTCCTTCTACAAACCTTGCCCTCGAAACCCGGCAGGTGTCCAAAAAATACGCAGCCCTCCACACCGCCTTCAAGGACCAGCACGCTGATTAATCAGGGGGGGTCCCGTGATGTCCCGTGCCACCCTTCTCGAAAACCAAGCTGTTGCTTTCCTCAACTAAAAAGGCTGCTTGCCCCTACAAAACTTGCCCTCTCACGCAAAAAAATGCCTCCAAATCTTGTTTTCCCCAACTCTTGTCCGGGGGAGGGCGTGTTGTTGACTCAGGGGCCACAAATATTGACAATGATGCCCTCCTGCAGGGTTTCTCAAAGCCCACGCTCACCTTTGCCCAAAGCGCAAAGTTCGGGGGTGAGAGCCTAAGAACCTGTCCCGCGCCTGCAGAGTCCAGATGCCACCGACTTGGCCTCAGCGAGGCGAAGAAGCAGATTGCCGTATGCTCGTTCTGCGAGACGCTCCACTTCAGGGTTTCTCAGAGCGGCTTGCCCGGCAAACAGGCGAAGCAAGAATAATGAATCCACCCCGAGCAAGCACACGCTTGTAGAATAGACCCAGCAAAACGTGACATTCTCTTGATTGTGAGCGTTTCTTTTCTTAGGTCAACCAAAAAACACGCCCCCCCCCCCCCCAAAAAAAAAAAGAAGCAACGCACACACAGACAGAAACAAGAAATGGAAGTTCACCCGAACTATCCCCTCCCTTAGTTGAAGTCTGGTTTTCTTAGATCAACTCTGTAAGCCTCGAGTTCCCAAGTGGATGCCCTGTAAACCCCCCCGAGGCTTCGGCCACTGCCGCATCCGCGACCTGAAGTCTCTGCCCGAGGCCCCGAGGCCGGCCCGGGCGCTCTTGGGGGGGGAAGTTTGGGTGAAACATGGGTGGACCTTGAAAGTGGGTGGTCTTCTTGGTTCCGCTTTTCCAACCAAAAAGGGGTACCCTCAAAACACACACACACACACATCTAATGGATGGACTCCACAGATTGCTGCGTCAATCTGTATGTTTTATTTTTCCCAAAACTGGAAAGAAGGAACCTCCCCAGGTAAAAGACCTACATTGTAAGCTCGTGTTGGCCATAGGCAGAAGGATTCACCAGTGCCAGCTTTGCAAGCTGCTGCTTGACACATGCAGAAGAAGGACACTGGTTGGACAGGTTGGGTGCTGTCTTGGCAAACGGATGCGTCAATGCTTGAGAGAGCTTGAGAGTCCCAAGCGTACATTACTCACAAACAGAAAATGGCATGCAGTGGCCGTCAAATTCAACAGAATCTTGTGAGTGATGCACTGGTTACCTCGGTGGGAACAAAAACAGATCCGGATATGGCAAAGCGCGGAAGATCACGCGCAGCACAAAGGAATACAACAACTTGAGAGCCCTGGGCGGACCGAAAGCTGGCAGCGCTTGCCAGAGCAAATGCCGCTTCTATTTGGCTCACTAGCCTTTAGACAAGCCCTCGGTAGTGTCCGTAGGAAACACCCGTGCAGATTCGAGTGGGGAAGCCCCGAAGCTCAGCTTTGAGATGCCGGTGGCGAAATTAAGATGGGCTTTGAAGCAGAAAGGGGCCATGGGAGTCAGTTGAAAGAACCGGAACGCAATGTAGACCTTACGCCAACATCTTGCCTAGGCAGCTGCACGCGGCTCAAACTCCGTCCCCCTTGTTAAATACCAAGCCTACTCAAAATCTTATCTTACACTCCCAGCGAAAGAGGCAGCCTAGATATCTTCGAGGATAAGTTTTCAAAAGGGCTTGCTGGATTGTCCAAACCTGGCAGTTTGGTAGGTGTTCCAAGCAAATTGCAACTTTTCCAGGTTCAAAAAAGATGGGAAACTGATCAGCACACCTCTGGGATGATCTGAGCGCCCGGACGAGGCGTGCAAACTCGGATGCCTGGAGCGCAAAGAACAGAAAATTCCATACCCAACAGGAGCTCCCTCTACAAATGGTGGCTTCCGTGTGAATCTGGAGCAAAACAACTAACTAGCTTTGTGCCACTGAACTTGTCTTTCCAGAAAACCGTAAGGCGCGACGTGGAAGGGAAGTTAGCTTGCGCTGCGGCAAGATCTCATGCATCAGGCTCCCACCCCACCTGGGGCATTCCACGTGGCTTTGGGAGGATGCCAAGGAGATGAAATGAAAGGCTCCTGCAGCCACAAATGGCAGTCGCCCTCGGGATGTTGTCTGCTTTTCTAGACCTTTCCCCAAATCTTTCAGCTGGCACACTTCTCGGGCAAACATACTCGCACCAAAGCTGCGAACCATGCCATGCGCAGACAAACAGATGCGGAACCCGGGACTTGCCACCTGATTGGGAGGCTCCCCATGTCACAGACCCATTTAAGGGGGACCCCGCTTCCTCGGGGTCCCAAGCGGCTCTCTTTCTTTTTCTTGCCTCGATCTGAATGAAGCCCGGAGGGCACGTGACTGGTGCCGAAGCCGGTGAAGCCACATCCACTGCCTGGCAACCGAGGCCTTTCAGCGGCAGTTCGGGAAGCTGTGGGCGACTGAGCTATTCCAAACTTCCAGAGCTCCTCACACTCTCCGAAAAGCTCCCTAGACTCTTGAAAGAGTGATTTGGATAGCCCCACCCCCTTCCCAACAGCTGGCAGAAAAGAAACTTGGAGGCAACCTCGCGCGCTCGCAAGCACGCTGCACTTCCAAGAGGAACACAAGCCATGCAATCGCCCTAGAAGGCACTTCCAAGGTTCAACTGATCTGTGTCCTCATTTCAGAAACCTTAGCGATCCACAAGTAAGGGAACATTCTAATGAGCTTGCTTTTCCACACCGATGCATCGGTCAGGAGGGGTCAGTCAGTGCCGCACCTTGTTGTACACCACTTGCAGCGCCTGCCTTGCAGCTGATGCTGCTTCCTGCATCGCCAAGCTGCCGTGACGGCCATGGAGTGGCTGAAACCCCCGTAATGCAATGTTGACCCCAAAGAAATAACTCAGTAGCCCAAAGGACCTGCAACTAAAAGGTTAACCTTTTGGGGCCATGACGAAATATGGACCAAACTGGGAAAACCAAAAGGTCAAAAGGTCGGCTTTGAACAACTGAGATAAAACCCGTGTGCTTATTAATATGGGGGCGTCCCTGGTTTTAGTGGCGATTCAACAGTTTTGGAGAGGAACGCCGCCATATTAATAAGCAGGGGTTTGCTAGTCCGGGGTCAACACTAAACAGAACTGCTTTGGTCTTAGCTCTCCACAACTGCTCGCTTGCCACCTTCCATGCCCAAACTGTTAGTGCGTATCCATCAGCTGCGCTCACTCATAGCGCTGGCCTAAAGACAGGCTCATGTCATACATTTCAGCTGTCAACCGCTAGCGGTGACGAAGTGCCGGTGCATAAGTCACCCCCCGCGCAAACGCAAGCAATTAACACACACTGGGTACCAAAAACTCACACCCTGCCACCAGCACCACCAGCACCGCCAACAGCATCAGCGCCGTCAGCACCACCGGCTCCATTGCACAATCAGCACCAACAGAACGACCAGTACCAACTTCACCAACCCAACTGTACCCACCAGTGCCACCAATACTTAACATCGCCACCGCCGCCGCCACCACAGCCACCACACCCACAGCCAGCCACCGCCACCACCACCGCCACCACCACCACCACCACTACCACCAGAACCAGCACCAGCACCAGCACCAGCACAAGTACCACCAATGGGACCAATGACCTACGTGACCACAACCATCTCAACATATCACCATCACCGCCTAACCGCCACCACAACCACAAGAACAAGAATAACAATAAGAACAAGAACAAACAACAACAAGCAACACACAACCACAAACAAGGACAACAACAAACATTGTCACCCCGCAGGATTGTTGCCATGCTATGCTTGCAAAGCAGCGGCAGTAACTATCAAGGCAACACAGCCGAGGGGTAGCAGATACGGTTCGTCAGTGTGTTAAGACATTTTATGAAGCAATAAATTAGATCCTGAAATTGTTTATTTGAGACTCTCAAGTGCTCCCAAAAAAACAACTCCCCACTGAAACTGACCAGCATAATTGGTTCTAGTCGAGCCCGCCCTAGAGTGGTCGCTTGATTTCCTTTTCTCAGCGGCGTGAGAATTGGGTGTTCACGCTTTCGGGGAGCAGCGCCAATTTGAAAACTCTGAGCCAGAGGTGTGGTAAGCTGTCAAAAATGTGTTCGGGGGAAATTTGTCCTGAACATCTGCTTATCTAGGAAGATCTTTTCAATTGGAAGAAGCTCTTCTTTGCAGGCTTGATTTGCCGTATGGGTCTCCAGCTCAGTTGGCAATGGACTGTGTGGCCTGCTGGTGAGACAAGGCTGAGTGAGGAGGCTGGCAAGGCTCGATGTACTACATTTGAAGGCGCAGCACGAGGTAAATCAGGGTTGGTAACCAACACATTTTCCTCGAACAGATTTTTGACAACTTACCACACCCTGAGCAAAGCATCCCTACCACACCCACGGCTCCCAACCAGGGTCAAAACGAGCCCAACCACACTAGTGCACCAAAGACAAGACCAACAAGGGCTAAAGAAATACCTTCTGTCAATAACCGAATTAGAAATCCGGTCAAGACTCTGGATTATGAATCTGCCGAATCATGGAAGACTACCAGTTTTTTGAGGGTCTCAGTGAAAAAACACAGAGTTTGCAAACTCCTGGGTTTTGAGGTAAACCTCCTAGAAAGGTAAACCTCCTAGAAATTGATTTTCGCTTCTGGAAAGGGTTTGCACACCCTAACCTCTAGAAATTGCATTTTTTCAGTACTTGACGGAGGAACCCTCCAATTCAGAAGTATTCTGAATCAGAACCGTTCACCTGAATCAGAATCACTTATGTAGAAATCAGAACTATTCTGAATTCGGAATTATTGCCTTTGCGACAATTTTGCAAAATCCGAAAGCACCACACCTGGAACTCAGCGCAAAACACCCGCAAAAAGCCCACAAACTCCCGCAAAAACGCGCAAACTCCCGCAACAAAAAAACAAAAGAGAAGCTGAGTTTCCTAAGAGTGCATAGTAACATCAGTGGAATACCCACTTGAGAGCGCAGAGTTGCACAACTGCTGGGATAGTGTACAGAGTTGTACAATTGCCGGTCCAAACAAAGGAAAACGACAACAACACTTGTTTCCAATTGTTTCCACCAAGAACCACTCCTAGTTGTTGATGTTCACTCTGCCTTTTGCAAGCCATTCCTGCTTTTTGATTCATGCAATTGAAACACCTGAAACTCCTAGTTTTCAGAGGGTCTCCTGGAAGTAACCCGGAGAACCGAAAAAAAAAGAGAAACAACCCGAGACGGAGGACCCAGGACCAATTCTGATTCCCATCAATTTGTTTGGAGATATTCCGGACCCTGGTCAGAACACGCGCCTTTCGAGCATACGTTGATCTTATGAAAAGCCACATCCAATTGAAAGCCAGCAGTCCAGTTGGACAATTACTCCATAAATGGGGGGGTGTCTCCTTTGTGGCACCCGTTTTTCTGGTTTTGAGAGGGCAAGCAAAAGCAACACCTCCGTTTTTTTCGGGGGGTATTCAAGCTAAGACAGACCCAAAGCAGCAAGGCTCCGGCCTCATGCCTGCGCTGCTCTGCAACTTCATGCAGCAGCTGCCGGCTGCGAGCAAGCCTCGGACCCAAACGAGGAGAACTCCGCCCGGCCCGGGAAGGAAGTTGATCCGAGCCCAAGTTGCGCCAAAATTTATTTTCTCCGGTCTAAGGACCTGAAAATGTTTGATTTTGCTCGCCTCGGGCCGTGACTAGAGCCCAAAGGGGTCAAAAGGTCGATCTTAAGGAGAAGATCCGGTAACAATGTTGCGAAACAACTCCCTTACAGAGTGGTATGCTGTCGAAGCTGTGGCAAGCTGACTTGATGTTACGAAAGTGTGACGGGCCGTGACTGAATCGCAGCGGGTGCCTAGGGCAAGTGATTTGCATCTGCGCTGGTTTGGGCCCCCTGCTGCGCCAACAGATCCTGGCTTTCAGCATCCGGATTGAACACCCATCAGCGCGAGTCGTTTTCTCGAGGAAAAAAACGACTTGGCAGCAACCAAACGCCCGGAAAGCAGCGAACGGGCCCTGAATCCCCTTGGAAATGGATCGATTCTTCAAAGGCGAGGCTGCGCACATCCGAACTCAAACCGCCTTCCATGTCCAAGAGTGCAAGCAATACATTTCAATAGCCGTCGGCCTCGTTCCAATGAGCTTTTTGGAGGGTCGTGAACCAGGCCTTGAGCGGTAGTGTCCACCTGCTGAATGCAGTCCCCATGCATCCCCCATGCCGTGCGGGCAGGAAACAACCTACGCGGGCTTCCCTGTTCGATCGAAGGACTTAGAACTGCTACCAACCTGGTCATTCAAGCAAGGGTATTTTTTTCTGAGCGGGGAAGGCACGCACAAACACGAGCGTCTGCACCAACCAACTCCACAATTTGACTTTCAGCTGGCCGATCGCGCGCCGGAAGGTTCCGGGTTGTTTCCGGCGAACGTGCTTCGGACTCTTTGTCTCGGGTCCTCTCTCTCCATGAGGAGAGCCTCTGGCGTAACCTCAGCCCCGAGGGCAAAAATTGGACCCACGTACTTGGTTTTTGTGTGGAGCTGACGTGTTGCGACCTCCCTGCGCTGGCCCTATGCCATTGATCTGGGCACTGCTCGCCTTCGAGCTGTGCCGAGCTGCAAAACATGAACTTCCAGCCAGTGAGCCCATTCACGCAAGTGCCTGGGGACGCGAAAATTTGCAGCTTGCCGCCATAGGCTTCGCAAGTGGAACATCCCGGGCCTCCGTGAACCGCGAGCTTGAAAAGCTCGCGTGCAACCGGGCGTGGTTGACCATCCCCACACGACCAGTTGACCAAGTGCAGTCCCTCCAGCTCTGACGGGACTTGGAGTTGTGGGCCTCCCTTTTCTAAGATATGGAGACAAAACAAACTCACAGCTTGGTAGGTATTGCCCTGAGTAAGGTGCCGAATGACCCTCAACATCCCATCCAGTGATGTTTGGGGTGCCAAGCATGAAGGGAAGAAACTGCATTGATTTCTCTGCCCGCCGGCTACATTGGGATTTCTGTCCAGCAAAGAATGTTCGGGGTTTTCCCCATGTGTGAATATCATAGTGTGGGTGGACAGAATCGAATCATTCCAGTTTTGTTTTGCTAGTGCAAAATGGACATCCACGTCGTCACATTGACTTTTGGAGAGAATCATGGGCTCGGTTTACCCAACACAAGCTCCAACAGTCCTCTTACCTGTTCGATGAAATCCTGAAGAGCCCGCCAGCAAACCATCGCCATTGGCTGAAGCAGGGGGGAGCAGGTTGAGTCCTAGGAAATTCTGCCCAGTTTGGACCCAAACATAACTAAGCTTGGGTCCCAGTTTGGTCATTTGGACCCAAAGATGTTCACCTGCTGGGACCTTGACTAGGTCCTCCAGTAGAGAGGTTAGAATAAGGGTACCCCTTTTCCTCTAGTCTATTTTAGTAGGGGAACCCTCCCCAAGAAGTTGGTAAAAGGGCACCTAGCTGGGGGGCTAACTGGATTGATCTACTGGGCGTTCAAATTAGTAAGTAGGTTGTAACCCTGCTAAGGGGCTCAGCCCAGTTATCCTAAATATAGAAATGGTACCCCTTGCTGGGGTTACGCGGTAGATGGCACGAACTCATTTTTGTGGGCAAGTAAAGTTGATGACTCACCCCAAATGGGAGCGGGCATTGAACTCTACTTTCACCCAACTGCACCAGGCATTTTATTCGTCATCTATCGCATCTATCAGTTATCGACTTGCTCCCTTTGGATTTCTGAAAATCCCATCGGAGCTAGTCGACAAATGGCCAAAACCACCTCCGGCCAAGTGGCAACCTCCTTGTGATCCAGTTGCAGCTCCTTGCTGCAGCTGCGCCTTAGCCGCCCATGCCGACCCGAAGGCCTCGTAGAATCGTAGGGTCAAGGGGGGTCGGCTATCACCAGAGGTGAAGTGGGTGAAGACACACCCGCTAAGCTGAAATAACGACATCCGATTCGCACCACCTAGGAAGCCCGAGAAGAATGATTCCCCTGCAAAGACCAACAAAGAATTGTTTCTCATGGTTTCAGAGTGGTGCGAAGTGGATTTCGTCCATCCGCAGTATGAAACAAATCTTCCGCGAAGTTGCTGGTGCAACTGTCTCTGGGTCGCTCTACTCTACCCATGGTGCAAACTCAAGGAAGCCACGCAAATCACAAGCCAAGGATCGAAGAATGGCCGTCAGGGCTGGGCAATTTCTTGGCCTCATCAACCAGGGTTTTCTTCCGCAACCTATTCACTGAGGAGTGAGAAACCCCCAGCTGCGAAACTCAGAAGTTGGATCCCCAGGGAAGCGCCCCAAAACCATTTCTGAGCTGTCCAAGTCCGCCCGCGTCAGAACCACTCCTTTTGCCGGATGACAACTAGCGGATCTCAAGCAGAAAGACGGCACTGGACCGGGCCGAACACAACTTGAGGCGAGAGATGCGGGGAATGAGTTGGAATGATCCTGAAAAAAACATCCAAGTTGCCCTTTCCTTTAAAGGGAATCCCCAGGTTCCTTCCATTTCTCATTCCCCACCTATCGCACCAGCAAGACAGGTGTTTGGCCTATTTTGCTGCCGAGCCAGGAAACTCCAACTTGACCATGCTCTAGGACTAACGTAAGTCTAGCACACCTCCTCACGCCACACCTTACTCTCAGCTTGAACAAATTAGCTATCCATGAAAGGCATCTATGACTTCCGGTTTGCAAGGCGCCTTTGAGAACCTGAGGTGGTAACCGTTACTGTCTCCCACAAGGCTCAGCTGGACTTGTCAAAACAAATGGGGAGCAAACATAGAGTTGACGCTTTTTGGGGCTTGACCCCCGAGTGAACCCACCAAACACCAAGTTCGAAACCGGGCGGTATAAGCCAAAAGCCGAAAAAGAAGCCAGTGGGATTTCCCACATGCGCAAAAACAAGACAACGTCGGGGGGGCATCTCGAACAGAGGAGCCGAAAACTGGCGTCTTGCCCTGCAAAAACTTGCTCGTTCTCCATGTGAAAATGTCGGAATATGCCCAGCAACCCCCGTTTGTGCTTGGAAGGGGTCATGCTCTCCCCTGAGACCACGCAAGGCAAAAACGAGCCAGTTTGATTGGACTTTGCCATGGCCAGTGGTCATTGTGCAGGTCTACCTAGCCAGTCATCGTGCAGGTCTACCTATAGCCCCTATTTGTTCCCAGAAGCTGGCAGTCCTCATGCACGGGACTGCAAAAACATGGTATTTGTGATGCCTATATGTTGAAAGGGAAGATTTTGTTTTATTTGCACATCGGTATGCGCTTCCTGCCACAAGAGTACCTCGAAGACCAACATCTCCTCTTGACAAACCCAGCCGTTGATGCCGCCAGTGGAAAGATGATTATTCGAAAGTGCCATACCCTTTTTCCATGAGCCATGGGAGCAAAATGCAACTCTTTTCTCAGGTCTTCCGAACCAAGCCTGTCTTCCGTACGGTGAGCACAAAGGAAAACATGTTGGTCATGCGGTGCGTTGTGCCCTCGTTTCCTCTTAAAAACATCCCCGCCCTCCCCCGCCAAAGGGAGGCTCGCAAATCAGATTGGCCTATTCTGGCGTGATTGAGATCAGAAGATACAAAGCAAATGGACCCCCGGAAAATATGGAAAACAACCAAGGCTGAGGAACCCTTAAGAGGTGGTGACATTGGACACCCCAAAACCGGACCCGTCTTGACAATCGTTCCAGCTCTTGGCAGGGGCCAAGCAGTTGGACATTTCTTTGGGAATGCGACCAGTTCCCTGCGCTGTCAAGTCCATTGTGTTCCTCGCAAACTTGCGCTACGGCCCCACCCCGCAGGCTCCTGTGCTTTCTTGGTGCTTAGAACGGGTGCTGAGGGTCTGGAACAACTCAAAGATTCCGCGTTGGAACCAAGCAACATTCTTGGGTTTCAGCCCCAACCAGTCCGTTCAGCAGAAAAAAGCAACCATACTGCCCCTGTCGCTTCCTTTTGCTAAGTTTACCGGGCGATGTAGCACGTTCCACCATGCCGTTGCATCTCGAGCCAGCTGCATCAAGGCCACAGTGAAACCTCTATAGCTGTGCCGGCCAAGGGGCCAAGCAAATCCCTCAGGTGAGGCACTCCAATCTGAGTATTTCCCCATAAAACATCACCCCCACCAAGGGACACTCACCTTTCATGGGTCAAAAAGGTGCTGTCTTAAAACCGCCAAAATGCAGGATCCGGAGGCTTAGAGCAAGAAACCGAACCGGC